>OZ002741.1:80794401-80847992 GCA_963924295.1 Dioctria rufipes | reverse complement strand
AGTTAAGATTTGTTTTTTAATTAGGAATATTTTTAATTTGTTCCTCTTTAATATTTCAGGTTTATTTTAATATAAATCAAAGCAAAAGAGCAAATAGTCTATTATCACCTTTCTTACAGTTTTATCATTCCGCCTTTTCAAACATTGGTGTGCGGGCGGAGCTAGTGGCACGGGGGGAGATGCGGGCGACTGTGTATAGCATGCAAGCAATCATATATAGTCACATTTTTCTTTTATGCATGATTGATTAGATTATTTTGGTTTGGTCTGAATGCAAAGGGCGAGGTATGTACAGAAATTAATTTATATGGGAAGAGTTCTTTTTAAAATGGGTACACATATACATATTGCCGTAACAATAAATTACATAATTATTATTTTTTTTTTTTTTTTGTGTAGAGAAAATTGAAAAACAACCTAAAAACTGTCAGAGGTGCTGTTTAAATCATTTTGCTGAGGGCGATATGCGAATTTTGATAGAAATTTGTTCCACGTTCTGAAATTGAATTAAGATTGAAACATGATTCAAATGTGGATGGAAGAAACTGTTCACGGGGGAGATACATACATATATACATACTGCCGTATCAAGAAATTAATTAATTTTGGAAAAAATTCTGGAAAAATTGGAACAAATTCGAAATAAAAAGTTCGGAAAAATTGGAAAAAATGATAATAATTGAAAAAATTCGGAAAAACATTCGGAACAATTGGGAAAAAAATCCAGAAAATATAAAAAACATCGTAGTAATTCAAAAAAATTCGAAACAATTAGAAAAAATTCGGAACAACTGGTAAAAAAATCCGGAAAAATTGAAAAAAAAACGTTCGGACCAATTGGAAAAAAAAACCAAACAAATTTAAAAAAAAAATCGCAAGAATTGAAAGAAATCGAAACAAATGGAAATAATTCGGAAAAATTGGAAATTTATTCGGAAAAATTGGAAAAACATTCGGTCCAATTGGAAATAAATTCAGAAAATTAAAAAAAAAATCCTAATAATTGAAAAAATTCAGAACAATTGGAAAAAATTCGAAAGAATTGGTAAACTATTCGGAAAAATTGAAAAAAATCTGGAAAATTTGGAAAGAATCGTAATAATTGAAAAAAATTCGGAACAAATGGAAAAAATCCGGAAAAATTGAAAAAAATATCGTACTAATTGCAAAAAATCGGAACAGTTGGAAAAAATCCGGAAAAATTGGAAAAAAATCGTAATAATTGAAAAAAAAAGTCGGAACAACTGGAAAAAATTCGGAAGAATTGGTAAATTATTCGGAAAAATTGAAAAAAATCCGGTAAAAGTGGAAAGAAGTGAAAAAAAATTCGGAACAACTGGAGAAAAATCCGGAAATATTAAAAAAATCGTAATAATTGAAAAAAAAAATAGGATCAATTGGATAAAATTCGGAAAAATTGGAAAAACATTTTAAAAATTGAAAAATCCTAATAAATGCAAAAAATTCGGAGAAACTGGAAAAAAAAATCCGGAAAATTGAAACAAATCGGAATAATTGAAAAAAATTCGGATCAAATGGAGAAAAGTTTGAAAAATTGGAAAATATATCGTAATAATTACAAAAAATCGGAACAATTGGAAAAAATTCGGAAATTGCAAAAAAAAAATGTAATAATTGAAAAAAATCGGAATAATTGGAAAAAATCCGGAAAATTGGATAAAAATCGTAATAATTGAAAAAAATTCGGGACAATTGGAAAAGAATCGGAAAAATTGAAAAGAAATCGGGAAAATTGGAAACAAATCGGGAAAATTGGAACTAAGTCGCAAGAGTTGAAATAAAATTTGAAAAATTGAGAAATATTGCAACAAATCGTAAAAATTGTAAAACACACTCCACCATACACACACACACACGTTTTGTGGGGGAAAAAAAATTCTGACATTTAAAAAATAATTTTAAAAATAGCGAAAAACACACTCGACCACACACACACACAAACAAATTTTATTGCAATTCTTGCGAATTCCTTTGCAATTTTTACGACAAATTGTAGTATTTAAAACAAATCGCAGAAATATCGAAAAACACACTCGACTACATATACTCCACCAAACACACACACACACACTTTTTGGGCAATTCTTGCGAATTTCTTTGCTAATTTTAGGAAAAAATGTAGCATTTGAAAATAAACTCGCAGAAGTAGCGAAAAACACTCGACTACACTCTCGCTTTCGACTACACTCTCGCTTTCGACCAGACACTCACACACAACTTTTGTGTAATTGTTACGAATTTCTTTGCAATTTTTATGACAAATTATAGCATTTAAAAAAAATCAAAGAAAGAGAGGAAAACGATCGACCACACACACACTTTGCAATTCTTGCGAATTTCTTTGCCAATTTTACGAATTATTCTAGCAGTAAAAAAATGCAAGAAATAGCGAAATACCCACTCGACTACACACACGCACACATTTTTTGCGCATTTCTTGCGAATCTCTTTGCATTTATGTATTATGAAAAAATGCAGCATTTTAAAAAAAAATCGGAGAAATAGCGAAAAACACACTCGACCACACACAAACACAAAAATTTCGGCAAATCTTGCGAATTACTTTGCCAATTTTACGAAAAATTTTAGCATTTCAAGAAAAGTCGCAGAAATAGCGAAAAACGCACTCGACGCCACACACACACTAGCACAATTTTTAACAATTCTTGCAAAAATCTTTCCAATTTTTAATATTATTTTCCTAACTTTTAGCAATCTTAACGATTTTTTTCCAATCTTAACGACGTATTTTTCGAACTTTTTGCAATCTCAACGATTTCTAAGCCATTTTTACGATATATGTTTTGAAGGTGTTACAATCTCAACGATTTTTGTACAATATTTTCGATTTTTTTTTACAACCTTAACGATTTATTTTTTGAACTTTTTGCAACCTTAACGATTTTGTTAGAATTTTTACGAATTATTTTTCAAACATTTTGCAAACCTAACGGTTTTTTTTCATTAATAAAATTGTTTTACAATCCTAATGATTTATTTTTCGAACTCTTTAAATCTTAACGACCTTTTACTATCTTAACGATTTATTTTTCGAACTTTTTGCAATCTTTCCATTTTTTTGCAATCCCTACAATCAAAGACCTCTGAGCTATGTACTTCTTTCCTGATATGAACTTTTGAAATTTCCTTTAAGTTATAAAACGCTTAATAATAATGAAAATACTATATTGCATCTTAAAGAAAAGAGGTCTTAATTCGAAGCACTTCTGGGTGGATTATATGCACATACGTGTACAGCAAACCTATACGAAAACGATCAAGTTGGCCTTACATGAGATCCGTACATTTCCGATTTGTCATTTTCAAAAAATCGTATGTTTCAAATTCAAATTCTTTGTTTTAAATGGTTTTATTTAGCTTTACTTTCCTATATTTACACATGAAGTTTCGATGACAATACACTTAGCGATTTTATGTACTAAAAATTTGTAATGTCGACGCCAAGATGGCGGATGTATTTTTATAATAATAAGTTGACCCCCTTGAAAGGGATATCAAATGAAAGGGTTTGACGAGTAGAATACGATAAGCTATGTGATGTCATACTACACCCACTATCACGGACGACACAAGATGGCAAACTGCCATTTTTTCACAATCCCCTTGACATGGGTATCAAATGAAAGAGTTTGAAGAGTAAAATAAAATAGGTAAAAAAAAAACTTTTAATTTAAACGGTTTTATTTTACATTAGAAGACTTAGTAAATGCTAGAAAAGATCGGGGCTTCTCGAGATAGAGTTACTGGTACAAAATCGCGAAGGACCAAGTGCTGTGACATTTTCTAGTGTCGAAGGCCAAAATTTACTTTAGGACGCTGTGTCAGCGGAATAGGTAAGTAATCAAGGTCTTTGGTCAGACTGAAATAAAACCGGGGCTTTGGCCTTCAGCTCTGATTTTTCAAGTTAAAATGCTGGTCAGAATTTGATTATTACTTGATTTAATAATGACAAATACATCTTGAGGAAATCTGCAAACGTAAGTTTTCCTTGCTTTATTTAAGTCTTTTATTAGATAACGTCACTGCTCTATTGTTAACAGCAGCAATTCTTGTTTGGTGTTGCTGTAATTTTTTATAAATAAAATAGATAAAGAAAACTTTTAAGTTAGAAAACATAATGAGTCGCAAATGTGGGACTGACCGAGATATAGGTACTCTGTACAGGTAAGAAATCGCTCAAGATCTAGAACCTAAAAAAGAATAAAATAGATATAAGTACTTGTAATGACAATTTGTTAATTTGACACAAAGTCGAATTGTTTAGTAATTCAGTAGCCAATTAAGTAGTACAGTTATAATCAATCGCACCCGATTAAGCTAAAGGTGGGGAAATAACGATTTTATCACAAAAATAAAACTGTGATATAAAAAGAAACCACAAGAGCAGAATTCCATCTAGTCAGTCAGAAAACTTGTTTAAGTGAAAAAGCGTATGGAGAGTCAAAATAAATTTTAATTTTTTAATTTTAATTTTAAAGTCTAGTCTAATTTTTCTTAACCCGAAAAAAACCAGATGTAAGCGGGGGCAGTTCACTGTGGGAAGTTTAAAAAGGCATATTATCTGGAGCTTTCAACCCAAGTTGTCTTTTAATTCCACGTTGAAAGCCCACTCTTCTCACAAAATCTACTAAGGCACTCACACCTCCCTTAACACCTTTGTGGAGTCTGCCATTTGCCAAAAATTATCAAACTAGGAAAACAAAGCCAGAAGTTCCGTAAAACTCGGCACAAGGTCCACAGTTGAATAGCCTCTTAGCCACAAAGCACCGAGCGAGAAGTTTCCCAGCCCAGTGCCCCTTAGATTCACGGCGTAGTGCACCACGCACATAATTTTGTCACCTAAAATTTATAAATTGTTCGATTTTTTGATAAACTTATCGCAATCAAAAGTCCAATCAAGCGCTCGGGCACTTATTTTTTACAAAACTGCCCCATATGATAATTCATTGCCATTAAATTTTTCGACGTTGTCACTTACGCACTGAACAGTAAGTCAACACGACACTCATTCAGTGAGGAGCTTCAAGGTCGACCTATGTACACCAGGCCTCTCTGTATACATCGCACATATCTGCAGAGTAACCATCCTACTTTCTCACTCAAGCGTTTTTCGAAGCCCAAAACTTCTAGTGAAAGCTAAACCTACCCCAGTTGTAGACGACATCAGCTGGACGGCCCGCCAGTGACCCAGTTATATACGGCTGTTGACCTAATTCAAATTCTTACTTTCGTTATATGTGCTGCTACGAGAACTACGGGAAAGCAAGTTTTGCAATTTCTGCCTCTGGCCAGCGTTCTCATTGTAAACTTGTCAAGTCTCCCTTTGGGCTTCCTTTATTGAGCGCATAGATATTTGTCAGAGTATTAAAGAATGTTACATCACATTTCCTTACAATTTCCTAAGAATTGTCTTTAAACATCTTAGTCCTCAGAATTCACATGTTCATAATTTTTATCAAGTACTTGCAATTGTAGAAAGTTGTAAGAAATATTTCAGCCTTTGTTATCAGATTTAAAGAGAAATACAATTTCCATACCTAGTTATGTCGTGCCCCAAACATAAAAATATTGACTGATTACACTTTATTTACTTTATTCATAATTTTTGGTCCAGTACCCTCTTTTTAAAACTAAAACTTTAACTGAGCAAATCGATCTACTCGCTGAGTCGTGCCACTGTTAAAATAATTATAAGTGGAAGCAAATTTAACCTAGTGAACTAGTCAGCTAGTTCAAAACCTCGAAATTAATCACAAAGCATTACCTCAAACACTGCCGTCAACCGGAGATCCAAATATCATTCGTAATCGAACAGTAAGCCCAGCTGTGTATTCCACTATCCAAAGTGAATTAAACCATGGTTCAATGCTTGAGTACAAACAGCCATGGATGCGACAGTTTTTTTATAAAAAATTCGCAATCGCTTAGCAATTTACTGTGCGAAGGAATTATTGCAATAACTACTTCTAGTCCAAGTCGTGATTTCACAATTCAACCAAATTAGATATTGGGTCGGAGATGGTCGTACAGCCTTAACTTCATTAGATATTGTCGAAAAGGGAGCCTATATCCTTTTTGCTGTATGATTTTTGCTCCTTTAGAAAATACTCGGATGAAATATATAATAGCCTGATTCCTTGTAGACTAATTCCGGTAAGAAATACTTCAGCCGCAGAGCAAACTTACGTGAAGGTTTTTTATGCCGAACTGTTCAAATGTGGAGCAGTCTACTATCTTCTGTATTCTTTCGAGCTTACAATCTGCGAATGCTCAGAGTGGCATACAAGAACGCATCCGCCACTATCCTCATGTTAACTTATACTTTCCTTATATCTTTCCTGATATGCTGTGCCTTACATTATAAAGTGTCCTATGAATTTGGCTTAATAGTATATAAAATGAAGGGTATAATAATAATAATAAAAAAATAATATATACGTATAATACATAAAATATTTGACACTTAAGTGCATCTACTTCAAAAAGGATTGCACTATAGCAACATTCTTCCATTTATTCTGAGAACCGCACACAATGCATTTCACCCACAACGCAGCAGAGCTAATTACCTCTCGGCCTGTATTTTAACCCAAGATACGAAGAATCGCATCGAAGACGAAAAAGCCAGTCAGTCATTTTACGTAGTACAGTTAAAACATTCTAACTGCTAAAATCTCGTCTAGTTCGATAATTATATAACCATGAAACTAGGTAATAGAATTTATAATGTTATAATAGGATAGGTCACAGTGGCGGTTTTAGATATACCTACGATTAGCCGCATTTAGATCATTGATAATCCATTGTGATGCCTCATCATCAGGATCCTACGTCGAGGAGATTCCTCACTACAATCGGACAGAATAGAGTTAATGGATGTCACTAGATCCCCGAACTCGTTGTCCCCTATATCCCCAATTTGCGGTGGAAAGTGCATTCCTTCTTCATTTGACAAAGTTGGGGCATTCACACGAAAGGTGTTAAAAACTTTCAACTACCTCCTAGACTATACAGCCTCTGCAGAAATATTTATATGGAGGTTGGATGTGTTCCGCATGTTCCTAGACAGGCAGTATCCCATGATGATTCCAGTAAAATTCCGAACGTCTTTGTGATACCTCTTTAGGATTTCTGTCTTCCTAGGACATAAGTTGGGCCAAATCTCTCTTGAAATCGCACATGTGGTTAGTTCTGTCCATCTGCGCTCTAGAATCGTCTTTACTGATTCTAGTGAATTCTACATATGAATTCTTCTGCTAAACATATCTCTATGGCTGAACCCTTCCTGGCCAAAGCATTAACTGCTTCATTCCCTTGTACAGCACCGCGGCTGGATACCCAGAAAAGAATAGCTTTGTGGTTAGTACCAAATTTCCCAAGTTCACTGCGACAACTCTGGACTAGATACAATCTAATGGCAAACAAAGCTACCCTGGGAAAATCAAAATAACCTCGATTCTGACATCGATTCTATTAAGTACTGTTCACATAATTGTAATTAATGACGAAATGAAAAGGAAACGGATATACAATATTAATACTCTTAATGAACAGGTACAACAACATTACTGAATTTCAAGAAATGTTCTAACAGCTATTAAAAGCAACACAAATACAAATCTCCCTTATAGAGCATCTCATTTCCATTTTCCTAAATTTGGTTTTCAGAGCGTAACTCCAACAATTGCCGACAAAATAAATTCACAAACTTTCTTATACCAATTTTGGGTTTGATAGAAGAGAGTCTTCTAAAAAACCCTTTCAGCACGCAGCCACGTTCATTTTAATTACCTTACTTTCAATGAAACATTAAATTTTCACAAATCAATAAAAACACTTTAAGTTGAACCATCCCAGGAAAGTTTTCAAGTTTGAATTGCAAATTTCTGTTCATAATTATTACAATGATTCGCCGTACTCGTGGCACCCTCAATAGCCATGGGTAAATTGCCGAGGTACGCCACATTTTGACAACCAGCAAGTTAGGTATTGGCCTTTTGAACAATCTAAGAACATTCATCTAGGAAAATTCTCCCCACCACCACTATGACCACCACTTCGTTTCGGTTGGCTGCTATACAATTCCATTTGGTAGAAATTAATGAACTCATATTCATAATGACCAGCCATAATTATAACTGATTCGAGCAATTAACTCAAGTGTACCGATGCGTAAAATTGGGAAATTTTAATAATGACCATAAATTCATTAACTCGGATCTGTACAATTGCCGCGTTTCCTAATTGATGGGACCCGAAGATTTAAAAAACGTCACAAATTGCTTGAAGCTGGAAGCTATCGCTGCTTTGTTAATTTCCTTCCCTTATCCCTTTATTTCAATGGAATTATGAAGTATTTTATAACAATGTGGGGCATTTGAGATCAGAAGGAATCTTCTTTAAAGGTTTCACTACTACCAGTTAAAATTCAATTTTTCAATTTGTATGTACATTTAAATTGTCTATAAGCTTCTTAATTCCGTAAGTCTCACTTCGTCCACAGGATTATTGGAACAATGCCGAAATTTCAATGAAGTCGGCTTATCGCATTTGAACTTTATATCAGGTGGAGCTAGGACTTTTCCTCTACTCATAGTTCATACATACGTGACTACTCTTGGAGTAGGCGCTGGCTGCTTCAAAGTTTTCAGTAATTTTGCCTACATCACACAACCCTCATAATCCTTCTTTACGAGAAAACTTGCGGTAGTCGTAGTAATTTATCATTTTCTGAAATAGAGAAGAAAGTAATCCTATTTCAAAGTGATTCGTAATTCAACAATATCGTTCTGTTTTAGGGATTATTATCACATTCTCAGCAGGACATGTATATCAAAGATGGAAATAGTATATTGGTTACAACAATACAAGGCGCGCATTGTATTTACGAGCTGCTATCCTCAGTTATTTCCACTTTTCAAGGTAAGCCCTTTTGTGTCATTCATTGTCTTTACTATATACATTTGAATGAATGAAAGCCTTCTTAATATTAGAAAAGTTCCTATAAAGCACTCTTACTGCTTTCATATATGCGCTTCTCAGCAATATATTTTTGTAGCTCGCCCCCATAAATCTTTTTTCCTTAGAGGCCACAAATTGAATATGGTCGAGGTCACATTTATCCCAATTTAAGTAAATATAATATATATACATTTATGTATGTAACATGCTACTCCAAGCTGAATCATTTTATTCAATAAAGCTGAAAGCTTTAAAGGAGACTCCGATTTCTCTTAGCGTGCTTTGACATATGCACAAACGTTCAAACATAAATTCTTATTTATTTGTGAACAATTGGATAAGACTAAGTTCATAATGAGACCCTTTGAAAATTTAGTTAGTGTTTGGTTTTGAAATGCTTTTAATGGATACCCGATGAGAAATTGACAGATATTCTACGTGTTTTGTATGTTGAAAAAATATTATACATATCGTCGTGTAAAAACTGACTTCAAAAACTTTTCAATAGGGCATTTTGAAAATTTATTATTGAAAACTCTACAAATCGAAAAAAGCGATCTTAAAACAGAAATTATTAATAAAATTTAATAAAGCAATATAGGAAAATCTGAAAAAAATCTCCAATGTTTTTTTGCAAAACTCAATATTGTTACTTGTATCTAAGCCTATTGACGGAAGTCTACAAGAAAGTTTCTTCTGTACAAACAATTCAAATAGTATTGAATTGTTAGGAAAGTTCTTTCAGTTAAATTTTGATACTTAATATGCTTAATTAATCAGTTCGAGTATAATTTGCCTAGCACTATTGCACTAAAATTAAAAAGAGCAGGTTGAACAAAAATTGCATCAAGCCAGTGTGCGTTTGCGGGTATGGCTTCTGTTAAATTACTGACTGACATTTACATTTACCGATTATCCGCATATTAAATAAATTTATTGAGTGCTAATTCCGTAACATTTCGCTTCAAACTGCACTAAGGGGGGGGGGGGGGGGGTCACTGTCAGAAGCTGTCACTGACGATTTAAGCAACGCAATTTGTACCTGTGCGTAGTGTTATGGAGGTTGTAGCATAGCATAACATTGTTTACCACCATCTTATGTGATCAAAAGATGAATTCTGCACCGTATCGTTTCAAATCAGGTATCTGACCTTTTCCTGTGATTGCTTCAAGGTTCGTTGTTTTCTTGTATAGCTGTTGTTGAATTCTGCCGCCAAGTATTTATCATCACAGATTCTGTGGATATGGTGAACTAGTGTGAAAACCATGAATCTTAAATTTGCTGTGTGATAGTGCAAAACAGCTTATTGGTATAGATTAGTGTGTTAGGCTGCAAAGTACTGTGTGTCCGAACGTGCCATAAGTCTATATATCTATATATATATGTCGGAGACACCTGAAGTAACTTGGCACTTAATGACAAGTCTAGGCACTTCATGAAATGTAAGCAGATCCCTACACTTAACAGTTTGCGCTTAACGACTTTTTACAAGAAGTGTCTGAAAGTTTTAGTCAATTCATGGAGTGCTACAAGCCTTTACGCCGATAGTGTAATACCAACCGATATCACCGAACACTTGGAGAGGAAGATGTGCGGTGAAGGGGAAGATCGCACCTGGTCTGCGAGACATTCGCGCAAACACTCACATACATACACACGACTCGGCCAAACATACGCTGGGGTGTTTTTTCGTCCATTTTCCCATAGAGGGTCCAATTTCTCTTTTGAAAGCTGCATTCTATATGAATTCACATGAGGCAATCTCAAGTGATCCGTGTATATCCAGGAATTCGCATAGATCTATATCGTTTTCCTCCAAAACCTTTTCTAGTCCTAGTGCAACAATATGTGCGGCGGTTGAGGTAGTCTTCTTCGCTTAGTAAGCATATTGGTGTAGAAGTAGTTTTGACTGCTTGAATACTTAGCTCTCCATGTAGTTTTGTTACAGTTTGACCGTTGTGTTAAAAAGAAAGCAAGTTAGACTTACAAGACGAAAGAAGCAGTTATACCTGAGGGTCGTATACACGACGATAGGAATTGAGTTGTGCGGAAAATCACCCACAACCCTTAGGCATAAATGCTACTTTCGCATCTCTCCACATCCATGTAACGCAGCTACAACCCTCATTCACCTTCTCAATTATGGAGGATAAATACGTGACTGCATTTACCACAAACTACAGGAACCAACCTTTAGTTAGAAATCACGACGAAATATTTGTAGAGATTTGTGATAAATAAGTAGGCCTTAATTGTGTTTTGTAAAAAAAGGAAACAAAACACTTTTTTGTTTTTTTTCTTTTTCTTTTTTTAGTCAGAGCCGTCTTGGTGTCGAATTAGTTTTATTTGCTCAAAAATAACTTCAGTAATATTGTACCGAAAGTCCTCCTTTACTTGCGATAATTTTCATAACTCCGTCCGAGTCCAGTGAGTAAATTTAATTGTCCTTCCATTTTGTTAAAAATTATCTAATTCGGTTTGTCTCATACTTCGCTCAATAGAACTTTGTATTACGTTATGTTGAGTTAAGACTCCGAAGTGAGCCCCATTGTTCTATTATATAGTAACAAGTTCGGCTTCGAAGGGAGTGTTAAACATAAATTTGGCGCAAATGAAAGCAATTCTTATTTGTTTAAAACTCAGAGTCCGAATAAATATGACAACCACTTGTGGTAAGGTACAACGTCCGTCGAAGCATCAGTAGCTCCAATATCTCGAGAGTCTCCTCACCTTATAATAGAGACTCGTGACAAACATTCCAGAAACTACCGATAAATGAAGGGCCGGCAGCAGGACCAATGCCAAGGTGCAGCAAGTTACGCTGCTAGAGGAAGTTTATCCAGTTCTAATGAGAGTTCTCCTCACTTGATAATTGAGTCTGCTACAACAAAGTGAGTGCAAGCAGCTGTCTTAAACTCTACACCAGTCACCAAAACTTCGCATCAAAACTGCTGCAATAAATTGAGTACAAGTAGTATACTAGTCACAAAAACTTCATATCAGGACTGCTGCAACAAACTCTACCTCAAGTAGGAAAACATTAGCACCAAAATTATACTTGTGGCGATATTTTCATTCCGGACTGCACATTCGATGGATTGCAAAAACCGCCCTAATCGCTGTATTTAAATTTCAGTTTAAATACATTGAGATACCATGCTGGGGACACCAAAGGCTTTAACTAGATAGGCGTTTAAAAAGTGAATTAACCGTTTTGATAAAAAAAAACAAAAACAAAAATGGATGCAAAAAGAGTTTCCCAGCCTTGGATAAATAAAGATAATCAAGTCATCATGAAAGATTTATTCGTCTATGATTATAGAATAGAATAGAATTAGTTTGTTCATGGTACAAATTTCTCATTTTAGTACAAGCTACGAGCTAGTACGCTGAATTTCGGATGGTAAATTATTCCAAGCTCGAAGAGTACGAAAAAAGTAAGAATTCTTCATTACTCAATATTGCAAATTTTGCATCAGCAAGTCGAAATGCCTTGGGGAGTTTAACCCATTAACGACGAGCTTGCAAACGTTGAAATTATTTCATTAAATTTTAGCAATATACTATTAATAGCCATATTAACCAAAATCCACACAAATAAAATTGGGTTTACTGCCGGAAGTGGGTAAGACATCCCGTTACATACATGTAACATTAGGCAGGATATAGCAGTAAAATTTTTTGAAAAGAAGTGATTTTATTAAAAGGCTTTTGTTAACATATGTAGTGGAATTTTATTTTTAAATTTGAGAAAAGTAATACAAGGTACAAATTAAGGTACTAGACAACAAGTTCTAATCACGAGCAGGAATTAGGTGGTATGCTACGAAACACAAAGGCCAACATTGCACTTTTTACACATTGTTGTTACGCTGGATTTACAATATTCACCTTGACAGCGTCTTCGCTTTTTTTCAGGAATCACTTTGATTATGAGACCAATGTTATCATGTCGAGGATTAGCGTATTCTGTTTCTTTTTTTGGATATCGATATCCTCGTCGTGGCTTAGGAGTACCAACCACTTGGTAATAATATTGAGCTATTGCTCTCCGAAACTGTAATTGGGATAGCCCAGAAACACCTTTCCTATGCAGTAACCACGCATTCTGAATCGAAACATCTAGAAGCCAGGTAAAAATAGAAAACCACCATTTCTTTCCCCTGGTTGCGGCTCTGTACGTGTTTACATTCTGGTCCATTCGGTCAGTTCCACCCATTCCGGCATTATATTTAGCAACTGAATATGGACGTGGAGCATCCATATGTTTTTTGTCCTTTTTAGAATACCTTTTGACCTTTGATATATGAGTCATCCCATGCAGTGTCGACGCAATAGTAACAGCAGAATTATCCATCAATTTTGTTATATAAATATCGGCTCCTTGAATTTTTTTGCTCTGCATGTATCCGCGCTTCTGTTTCCTTATCTGTTTTTTATCATATAGTGGGCACCATTTTGGTGTCATATTTTCCCTCAGTGTGCCCGTACCGAAAAAACTACGTTGCTTCAATCCAAGTAAAACGCTCATTGTCGTAAATAGATTATCGAAGTGAAAACAGAAAGGCAAGGGTTTTATATCGTCACTAAAATCGTCCAAAATACAAAATAGTGGTACTGCATTTTTACCATACTTTACTGGATATTCATTGTTGATTCTCGGATTAATATCTTGGTACATCTCGAAGTTTATGAGGTAACCTAATGGTGTATTCAGACTTAACATTTTGTAGCCAAACCTCAGCGGCTTTCCACGTATAAATTGCTTGCAACCATGACGACCATAGTATTCTATCATTGCCTCGTCATAAGATAAATCACGTTCTGGTTTGAAACGTCTCAAAAATCGATTCTTTAAACCGTCTGTCAATGGTCTAGTTTTCCAAATTTTGTCTGCGGGATCTTGCTGGGCGATATCACTGAAGTGAGGGTAACGTATAATCATCTCAAAACGGTCACGTCTCATTGCTTCTGCAATCATTTTACAATACATGTCTGAATTTCTGACCAATAGTCTCGTTTTGTTGGCCGGGGTGTGTAGCCAGTTATAATAAGTATCACAAAAAATACCTTTACTTCATTTTCCGTTAAGTTTGGATTTAGCTGTGAATTACTGAGTACTGTATATTTCTTAGTTTCATCGCATGTCAACTTTATGACATCAGTATCAAAAAACTTTTCGAACTGTTGGTATGGATGTAATCCAACACAATCCCTGTAATTGCCTTCAGGAAAAGCTGGCTCCCATTGCGATGCATCGTCAGCAATCCACACTAAATCAGTTTTATTTCTCAATTGCTTCACTGTTTTCACAGCAGACAATTTTGTTTTCTTTCGAGTTGAAAGTAACGATATTTTTTCTGGAGTGATTTCCACTGCAGCTGGTTTTGGCACTTTGTTAGGTGTTTCTGATGACAACTCAGCCGATCGGCAGTAACGTTTGGCATAAGTGAAAAAAATTCTGTTGAAATAACGCGAATTGGGTTTTGTTGTTTACGCGATGACGATGCATGAATTGAAGAAAATTTCCCCGTTCCAGGAATAGCACTAAATGATGTTGAGGCAACAGAAACTTGATTTTTAGCGCCATGAAAATAACTAGTTGTTGCTGATTTTGAGGGAGTTATTGGTGGTGACTGCAATTGGCTCAAGCTTAGGTTTCGTTAGGAATTCTCGAAAACATCTTTCAGGAATTCGCTGATCTCTATATCCGCTAATCCGGCACTTTCAGTATCAACTTTGAAACTAACTCACAAGGAGCCTCTAATTGTGCTTTTGGCAGATTGTTCATCAATCCTGGGCCATCTTCTTCTCCAGAGTCTTCCCCAGATAGCTCTCCTTAAGTTGGGGGCTCTAAATATACTCTATCGACCTCTTCATCATCTGACTCTAAGGTATATAAATACTCTAACGTCTCTGTTGCAGACAACCCATATCTGAAATACAAGATAATAACGAAAAGCATAATTCCATACACTTCAGTCGTATCCGGCCTAAGGTTGCATATATGTACCGCACATAAAACAACCCACTGGATCCTAGTTGGTTCCACCAAAACACTCTTAATTTCTTACAAAAATAATTTGAAGTTATTGTTTTCAAACCCTGATGACCATTTTATGCGTAAAACTACAACAAAGCAAAATAATATATACTTATATTCTACTCCCACTCATTGCGGCACTATTTTTCTCAATCTCACAATAACATGAAAATGAAAGCGTCTAAATACTCTGCTTGTTCGCTCACAAATAACTAGAATGGTATTTTATATAAATAAGTAAATCTGCCCTGCAGGCTTTAAGATTTTTCAACATAAATGTGTGTCATTCTCTTCATATTAACGTTTTAAAATTGGATGACTTGATGTTACATATATGTAACGTTAGTCGTTAATGGGTTAAAAATACTAAATTATTAAATAAATAGCTTGGCTCTTTAGAGTAGATGAGCTTATGAAGAGATGCCAGAAGCCTACGTAAAAGATAAAGATTTAAGGAGCAACCAAGTAGATGATTACGATGTTGCGAAATATGATCGAGTCTACTTAAGCAGAAAACGAGTATTTTGAAGTCGTTGAAAGCCACATTTAGCTTAGCGGAACAGGATAAACACAAGTGAGGAAAAAGGAGACTGGCATAGGAAAAGTACGGCAGAATCAATCGAACGTGTGTTCGTAGACAAGATTCCCGAAGACAACCACAGCCGACAACACCCACCATAAATCCTACCAGCCAAATTATTGACATGATGATAGCATTGCAATCTGGAATTAAGGAGGATACCAAGATTTTTTACACGACTCGAAAATGACAAAACTATGCTATTTAAAAACACAGATGGAAGATCAGATACCTCATCTGCTCCGCGATAGAAGGCAATGCATTGCGACTTTCCAGCATTAAGCAATAAAAAATTATTATCAGCCCAGCGTGCAATATTGCGGAAGTCGGAATTTAGCCTATCAATGCAGTCCTCCACCAGTCCTCTTGGTCGACTGAGATACACTTGCATATCATCGACATACAAGTGAATTTTGCAGTCTACAACAACATTGGGGAGGTCATTTATATACCGGATGAAGAGAAAAGGGCCGAGAATAGGTCCTTGAGGGACACCACAATTTATAGCCAAAACACCGGACACACAACCTTTACCTTAACCCGCTGCAATCTATTGGAGAGAAAGCTGCGGATTAAGGACACAGCAGAGGATGAAAAAGGAAATTTGAGACCAATTTTTCAAGCAGATTGGAATGACTGACCAAGTCACATACTTTAGAGAAATCAAGCAGGGCAAGGACACACAGATGGTCCATGTCAAGCGAGCTGCGTATATCATTCGTAACATTAAGAAGGGCTGTCTGGCAACTACGAAACTTACGAAAAGTGGACTGGAAAGGACTTAATAAGTTAAAGTTTTCCAAGTGATCAATTACTTGCTGTACCATCAATTTTTCGAGAAACTTAGGAAGAAATCCCAATATGCTAATTGGTCGAAAATCACCGGGAACCTCAGCTGTACTGATCTTAGACACCAGCACAACTGTAGCGATTTTCCAAGCGGAAGGAAATATAGACATGGTAAGGCAGGTGTTATAAATATGTAGAATCGGCTGTATTGTCCAAGGCAGATGAGGTCTGATAAATCTGTCCTGGGATAACTACCGTTGTCCCTTTTATACCCAATTAAATAAATGGTAAAATATAGAATTTGTAACAGGTACCGTGCGCTCACTGGTCGACTAGAAGTGACGAGTGGGTGCCCCAGGCGACTGAACTGCGGAACTACTGCTGTTCGTCCACTGCTCTCAAGTCGACATCCGTTCCCCTTGTACTGACACTTGGAGGCTTGATATTGTCTCAACTCTATTCCCAGTTTAAATTGGACCGGTTATCAAGTCGAAGTAGGGTCGGCTTGATCTTCTGATAAATCGATCTAGACCAACGGAAACAATTGCAGTTTCTGTGAAAACTAGTCAAGTACCACAGTTGTCGACCTGCCATCTTCGTTTGGTTTAATTTTTTCTTCAGCTCTGGCCTACTAAGTGATGATACCAGTTACCATTCTGCTAGTAACGTTCACACGACATTGCTTAGTTCGGACGTTATTGGAACTTCCGGAATCTCTCCCGTTTTGGGTACTCAAGGTTTTGATAAGCAAATATGGTATCAAGTCAATGACTGGTTAATGAGCTACTTAGATAATAGGATGCAAGTCGCTGAACTACAGTCGACTGTTACGATATGGAATGCAACATTGGGCATAGGCGCAGTCTTGAGTACTTTACTGTGTGTGCAGTACAAAACGATCTTCAAAGTGTAGTAAAACACTCGAAAGTAGTGCTATTTTCGTGTACATAAGTGGTAACGATTTCAACGAATGCAGACACAAATTACAAGAGAATTTGGGCAGTATCTCAAAATGGCTCAATATGAATAAATTAATGTTTAATGTGTCAAAAACAAATTGTATGCTAATAAACAACAAGGAACCCTTAATATTATCTATTCAGAGAACTATTATAGATATTATCAAAGGAACTAATTATCTTCGTATAGTCATAGATAATACTTTGAGCTGTTTAACCCACATTAAGAAAGCTAAAAAACTGCAGTTTTTGGAAGAAATTAGACATTTTTTGGACTTCAAAACAGAAATATGGGTTTATAATATAGTAAGTAGCTGCCATACCTTAATCACCGTCTAAAATTTGTTTTTCTTCGGAAATAATACAACTTTAAATAGACTACAAAAATTACAAAACAGAGCAACGCGAATAATTCTAAAGGATAGTAGATTAACGCCTCTTGTTGAAATAAAAGAAGTTCTACACTGGATGACTGTAAAGCAACAAATTGGTAAAGTCCTAATTTATATTTTTGAACTTAAGTACAGTGTTACCCTATTGTTTGATAAGCTCTATACAATATATAATTGAAACAGTTAGTTATAATTTAAGAAATAAAGATTACTTCAGAATTAAAGCTTGTAAGAAAACAAAAACATAAAACACGCGAATGGTAAACGGTCTAAAAGCGTTTAATAGCCCACCGGAAAAATTTAAAATGGAATTTGGATAAATTTAAACATTTAATTATTTGTTTGATGTATTACTAGCCTTAAGTAAAATTTTCGTAACAATACAGGAAAAACTTTCCAATAAAACACAAATACAAGTCCCTCCATAGCAACTAGTCCAGGCTGACTTATCTTCTTCAGATTAAGCTTTTGACTTTTCGCGTGCTAAGGATGATCAAACCTCTGCAATTCGCAGTTGGTAGTTAAAATTTCGCGGACTAGGCCGCGATTAAAAAGTGTTTATCTTCGGGTGTTTAAATCAAACTAAACTCCAAAATTAAATTTGAATTAAATTGGCAAAACTATTGTTTAACGGCAACCCAACATTTTGGAGGCAGCCATTCCTTTAGAACAATAAGCCAATAAAAATAACAAATCAGTGCAGTTTGCTATAATAAATTGGATATCAATGCAACAATATATCAGTGCAAAATATTATGTATTTTTTATAATAACGTCCGATCAATTAGTACATTTACACAAACAAAATTGTTTAGATAAAAACTTCAACTTAAAGAAACAATGGAGGTAATATGGACATCTCAGATGTAAAAATCCGTTTAATCATTTTTAACTGCAACGTGCTTGATCTCAAATAGACTCTAACAACGGGAATTTGAAAGACAAACCAGCACCGGTAAGGAATTCAAGATAAATAACAGAATCAATAATATAGCAACTATTATGATAAAGCCACTTCAACAGCTCAATTACAAGTAATACTGTCAGAAACTGGGATACAAAATATATGATTGTAGAAGAACCGGTTCTCCAATAAGAGGTGTTATTTTGATATTCAAAGAAAAATGCCACTTTTTGAGATATATGATCGGACCTTTATTTCATTATAAAGAGGATGGTATGCCGTTCATAATGGAAAATAACATCAGCCAAATGACCACCACTACCATGCCTACAGGACCATATCATTTTCATGACATTTTCCATAACCAAATCGCAAAGTGGCTGCCCTATGTCCTCGATAGCCTCACGAATTCCATCTTTGAGGTCTTGAATCGCCGCTGGGCTGTTGGCGTAGACCTTCTCTTTCACGTGGCCCCAAAGGAAGAAGTCGCAAGGTGTTAAGTCACAAGATCTCGGTGGCCAATTGTGATTACCTCTTCGAGAGATAACACGGTCCGGAAACATTTCCCGTAAAACATCAATGGTTTCGTTTCTTGTATGGCACGTAGCGCCATCTTGTTGAAAGTAAACGTTGTCTAGATCAATACCATCCAATTCCGGCCATAAAAAATCATTAATCATATGTAGATAGCGCAATCCATTCACCGTAACTGTTGCTCCAGCCTCATTTTCGAAAAAGTAAGGTCCAATGACCCCGCGGGACCATAAACTGCACCAAACAGTCACACGTTGAGGATAGAGAGGCTTTTCAACAATAACTCTTGGGTTTGTCGCATCGGGGGACAATTTTGCTGGTTGACGAAGCCATCGAGGTGGAAATGGGCCTCATCACTCAAGATGAGTTTTCGATGGAATTCCGGATAATTTTCATGCATTTCAAGGACCCAATCAGCAAAGACTCGACGTTGTTGATGATCGGCCGGCTTGAGTTCTTGTGTTAACTGAACTTTATAAGCCTTAAGACCCAAATCTTTATGCAAAATACGGTGTAATGACGTTTGTGGAATGCCTAATTCCAAAGAACGACGAGGAATGGACAAACCTGGGTTTTCTTCAACACTTTCGGCTACAGCAGCAATATTCTCGGCTGTTCTTGAGCGACGTGCACGGGTTTTATTCTTCAGATCACTAACTTGTCCCGACAGCTCGAATTTTTCTACCAATTTCTGTATTGCGGTCCGACAAGGTGCTTCACGACGACCCAAAAATGTTCGAGTTTTACGAACCGTCTCTGCCACATTTTCACCTTTTTTTATAGTGAATTTTAATAATTTCAATGCGTTGTTGAATCGTGTATTGTTCCATTTTTATTAATGGCGTAGTTTCTACTTGTCAAATGTCACAAAATAACAGCTTCCAAAATGACATCTACCGAAATAGCGGGCTTATTAAAATAACACCTCTTATTGGAAAACCCTATACGTGCTACAAACAATAGACGCAAATTCAACAAGCTCTCAATCTAATATACACAAATTTATGTCGAAGAAATTCCACAAAAACAGTTCAGAAAGAGTTCTACTAGCCCATATTACACGTCGTGGCAACAATATTCGCTCAAATGCATGAATATTAGCACAAAACAAGTAAAAAGGCTAGGATTGATTGTTTTTAAGGTCCAAACAAGGATACCAGTGGCTTATGGTCGGTTATCAGCTCAAGTTTTTAACCATATAAAAAATTGGTGGAATTTTTGTACACCGAAGATTATGGCAAGGTCTTCCTTTTTAATTTGGCTGTATCTCCATTGTGATGTGTTAAGACTTTTTGATGCATGAGCTATGGGTATTTCTGATCCATCCGGAAACCGGTGTAGTAAAACCGCGCCGATACCACAATTTGAAGCATCGACGACGGAAAAGCTCCCCAAGATTTTGTATGTGTTCTTCCTCGGTGCGGCCCGTGACGATAAGGTCATCTAAATATGAGGAGCATTGATCCACACCACTTATTACTTGGCTCATGAAGAGCTGGAAAATGGCTGGAGCGCTTGCTACTCCAAATAGAAGGTGCTCATAACGATATAACCCAAACGGCGTATTAATAGTTAAGAACTGCTTGGCATCTTCGCTAATAGGAATCTGAAGATAAGCATCAAACAAATCTATCCGAGCAAATAGTTTCCCACCTTGCAGCTTGTAAAATATTTCCTCAATTCTGGGTATTGGGAATTGTTCTATTTCCAGTTGAGGGTTTATTGTGATTTTAAAATCTCCGCAGATTCTAATTTTCCCATTGCTATTTTTGACGACTACAATAGGGGCGGCCAATTGACTGGTGGTGACTGGCTTCAAAATCCCTTTCTTTATTTGTTCGTCTAGCTCCTGTTTGACAACTTCTTTAAATGCGAACGGTATCAGCCTCGGCTTGTGAAATTTTGCTTGGGCTTCCACCTTAAGATAAAGATTAGCTTCAAAATTATTCCATAAACCCAAATTACCTTCGAATACTGTGGCATATTTTTGTAGCAATGTATCCACTTTATATTTCTCATGAGAAGCAGATAACATGGAAGTTCTTACTTTATTGATTTCTGTTTTTTGTTTACAGCCGATCTCGATTCCAAATGCATTAAACCATTTAACCCCTACAGTATTGTTGGCTTCTTCAACATCCACTACCAATAATTCTAAAATCATACTTTTGTTGTTAAACCGAACAGTTGCTGTCACAGCTCCCTTGAGTGGTACAGATTATTTCCGTACGAGCAGAGGTTAAGGTTAATATTTCTGCATTGAGGCTGACCTATCAGTTTATATGTGTACAAACTAATTAATGACCTAGTTGCAGCTGAATCTAAGCCACACATCATTTAGAGTTAGTGGCACAACAAACGAACTACCGTGCCTGTGAATTAGTGAGGTTTGTAAGCAGTCATGATCACTGCAGCTTGTGATTTAATTGACCACGTCAATAGATTGCACAGTGTCTCTATTAAAAATATTATAAAAAGGTTTGCCACTTTTTTCGCTTTAAACACACAGATGAGATATGTCCCGTTTCTTGACAAATGTGACAGGTTTCATGATTTACCGGGCACTGTGTTACGTTATGCCGAATACTACACCCGGGACAGGCGAGTTACACTACGACTACTACTCATACGTTGATTACACGATGAAGAATTAAATTGTGTATACTTTCGAGAATGCGAGCGAGAACGCCGTTTGTTGTATTCGCGATTTTTGTCCTTGTCGCTATTTCTTCCGTTGCTAGCTATATTTTGCACATAAGACGAATTGTCACCTCGAATGGTTAGCACTGATGTTTTGTGTTGATTCAAATGTTTCTGCGATGGTTAGCACATCAGATAGGCTCGGATTATTTCTCTGCAGCGCGGCTTATCGAAACGGCTCTAGATATAACAAGTTCATTTCACCAAATTGAAATCAACCCAAATTCAAGCCAAATTGAAATCAACCCAAATACAAGCCAATTTACAGCCTTCTCAACAAATCAAGGTCACGTTCATTTTAAACGTCTGCCATTCGGCTTAAAGATTTCAACAAACAGCTTCCAATGAATGATATCCATAGCACTTAGTGGTCTAGATACTGATGCTTTTATATACGATGACGACATTATTGTTTTTGAATGTAATCTCTAACATCATAAAAAAAATCTTGAAAAAAATGTTTAAGTACTTGAAAAGTACAATCTACGGCTTAATCCCAGTAAATTAAATTTTCTAAAAAAAAGAAAGTAATATACCTCGGCCTCATTAAATCACAGAAATGGTTATAAAAACTTACCCTATAAGCATTGCACTATTAAAAGTTATCCTATTCCTAAAAATGTATATGAAGGCAGCAGATTAATCGCATTTGGAAATTATTATCGACACCGAATTTCGCAAGTATAGCAAAACCTCTTAATTTCCTTCTAAAAAAGATCAGAAGAATGTAAAAACTCGTTTGGGAATCTACGAAAAACTGTTAATCAATTCACCAATTCTCAAGTCACCTAATTTTGAACAACCTTTCATTTTAACCACTGACACCTCGGATCAAGCCTTGTGCGCAGTCCTCTCTCAAGGAACAATTGGTGAAGATAGACCAATTTACTGTGCGAGTTGAACTCTTAATAAACGCGAAGTAAACAAAGCAATAATTGGGAAAGAACTTTTAGGAATCCACTGAGGAATAAATTATTTCAGACCATACTTATCCGGTAAACAATTTGTCGTGGTAACTGATGACAGATCTTTGGTTAGCTTATTCACTCACAAGAATCTATCATCCAAATTAACCAGAATCCGACTTGACCTAATGGAATATGACTTTGACATTATGTATAAACAAGATAAAATGAATACGAATGCAGATGCTCTATCTAGATATTTGTTCAAGATGAAATTTTTTTGGATTCTCCGGTATATAGCAAAAGCTAAAAAAAATTTTATTTGTTATTACATCACACAACCCATTCCATTTTGGGTGACAAGCTTCAAGTCTTGGTTTTGACTCATCAACAGGTCCCAAGGTCCCAAGTAGTGATTTGAAAAGCAAATGAAAAAATAGAACAAAGTAAAGAAATGAAAAAAAACCAAAAAATTGAGAAAATTAGAAAAAAAAATTTTTTCCATTAACAAATTTTAAGAACCAGAAGAAGCGTTTCGTGCTAGCAGAAAACCTTACACTCATTGGTACGGCTTGGTTTTCTGCCTGCCGTAGACGCTTGAAACAGATCAAATTGGTTACATCTCATATAAACTCAGAATAAATTCTGGGTGTGAATTATCTGTTTCAAGCGTCTACGGCAGGCAGAAAACCAAGCCGTACCGATGAGTGTAAGGTATTCTGCTAACACGAAATGGTTCTTCTTCTTCGTTGTTCTTTTTTCAGCCAGCTGCGGGCGTACACAGGCTCGATTCGTTCCGAATGAATCTGGTTTTTACATTTTCTCATAAATATTGTAATTCTATTTTTCTGAATTTTTTTGTTTTTTCTTTTCATTTTTTCATTTCTTTTCTTTGCTCAATTTTTTCATTTGTTTTTCAAATCACTCAATTTCGCTATTTGGGACCTGTTGATGAGTCAAAACCAAGGCTTGAAACTTGTCCCCCAAAATCAAATGGTTTGTGTGATGAAATAACAAGTAAAAAAGCTAGAATTGGTCTAAGACCAATTCTTATGATACCCTAGATGAATGCCAGTCTTAAATTTCGTATGGTCACCGATCTATTCAAGTATTGATTTTGAAGTTGTTTTTCGCATATATTTCCAGAACAGTTTGTTGCACAGAAAAAATGGTAATAACCAATTTTATAGGATTTCGTATTCTGCAGAAGTTCTTAGTACAATAAAAATGTCTTGGACTGATCGTTTTCAAAGTATACGTAAAAAACCGAAATTTTTATATGACAACACCAAGAAGGAGTTGCCCGATTTAGACCATTTTTGACATTTTATTTGCTAATGTAGTAGAAACATGATGTTCGAAATTTGAGCTCTGTACGTAGGTGCGTTCTCAGGCAGTGTCCAAATATATAGCGGAAAACGAAATTTTTATATGGCAACCCCACGAAGGAGTTGCCCGATTTGTCTCATTTTCGAACTAAATTTTACTTTTTTTTTTAAATCCGTGTACAACATTTCAGCTCTTTACGTATACGCGTTCTCGAGTTATCGTGCGCACAGACGGACAGACGGACGGACGGACGGACGGACGGACGGACAGACAGACGGACGGACGGACGGACAGACGGACGGACGGACATGCAAAAATCGAAATAACTTTTAATATTATGAATGAGTGTCCAATCCATTTTGCTCTACCATCATTATTTCGAGGTGTTACAAACGGAATGACAAACTTAGTATACCCCTATGATATCATCTAGGGTAGAAAAATGCAATGCAATCATTTGAGGAATGATAAAAAAAGCAGAAAGAATTATCTCTGTACAGCCTATAAAGAAATCGCACTCCATTTCAGATGTTAGAAATATAAAAAAGATTAAATTTCATATAAACAAAAATAATTAAAATAGGTATACCCACAGACAAATTGCCGAAATGAATAATAAAAAAAGGTGAAGTGTCGATGTAGTGCAGCGATAGTCTGGAGACAAATTTTGATTTAGTCCTCGAGAAACTGTTACGCAAAATGCAAAAGAATAAAACAGATGGGTTAGCAATATCATATGAAGACAAATTGTTTAAATATATGGACGCAAACAAATTCAAGAAAAAGTTAATAATTCAAGTTATATGGCAATACCTCAAAGAATCTTAATATATGCCGCTCCAAAAAGATTGACGGATCGATCCAGATAAGAGAAGTTATTGAATGGCATGGTATTGCATACCTAACCCTATGGAGCACATACCGGAATAAAAAGATGCATTGCAAAAATAAAAAAAAAACATTTGGACAAATATGAGAAAAAGAATAAATGAATACTTTAAAAACTGTTAAATTTGCGCACGAAATAAAATAATAAAACATACCAAATAACCATTTGTAAACACAAATACACCAAACAATAGTTTCGAAACCATTTCAATAGATACAGTATGACCATTAGAAATATTCGATGGTTACAGAATATATTAAGAATTCAATGTGAACAAAATTTGGCGAAGCTATTCTAATCGAAAGAAAAGAAGCAGAAGAAATTGCACCAGCACTGGAAGTATTGCATCTGAAAACAATTTCAGTCGGTCACCAAAGTGAATGAAAGTTCTGCTGAAACATTTTCTGTAAATTTCTTTAAAAAAAAAAATAAATAAAAAAAAAATAAGAAAATTGTCCTCCTTCAAAATAAATTCTAAAGAAAAAATTTCCAGTAAATTTCTAATAAAAAAAACCTTCGGGTCGAGGCAACGTTGATTTTGTATTGGAGCATAAAGTAATAAAGCCTTTATTACTTTATGATTGGAGCGATGTATTCCTGGCGTACCCTTTGGTTTGGTGGGTTATTCAAGAAAAGCGTTGCATATTTTTGTTCTCTATAGAAGTATCTAGTGATTGCGAAAATGCTTCCTTGTTATAATGTCAGATGGCTCCACTTGTACTACGCTAAAAGCGAAGCTGTGCAACTGAAGTATAGACAAGGGCTTCAAAGGATAAGCCATAAGAGCATACCCAAGCTAAAAACAAATAAAGGCTGGGAAGTAGACAACGCCTCGATAGAATATAAAACCACGATGGCCGGACGTGATACAAGGAGCAGGAGGTCACAATTATTTCTTAGAAATTTACTGGAAATTTTTACCTTAGAAATGTTATACATTAGCCTGAACTGCAATGGAAGTGCATAACTTTCCGAAATTGCACGAGACTGAGGTTTACTTACGGAAAATTGATATTTTTAGCGTAACACATTCCTTAAGAGTTATTATCTTGATATTTAATGATTTCAATTTTAAAAAGTGGTAAAAGTGAAAACATTAACAAATGGAAGTTGATTAATTAAAGATTTGTGCTTTCTATTAGTTAACAGTGCCGTTTTTATTCCATTTTAATTTTTTACATTGCACTTTTAATCATTTAGTCAGAATTTAATTGTTTTGACACATCGCGTTCTTACGGAATGAGCGATTCTTAGTGCACTGTGTACTTATGGAAAATTGAATATTTAAACTTAACGAAAGTTCCCCTCACACGAGTTAATTTGTGTACGATGGTTCAATTAAAGGGCGAGTTCGCTTTACGTAAGTAAGTTTACTTACGTATACGTCTATTGTAGGTCAGCCTATTACTGGAGGCCGATAACGGTTGCTTATGCCACTAAGAATTTTTATGAACATAAGGTCTGTTCACGTACTTCTCGCGTCTTTTCGAGCTTGGGTTTTGTTGTGTGAAAATGTGCAAGAGGGGAAGCTGTGATATTTGGAAAGTACATAAACAACTTTTGTGTGTTCTTGGGCAGAAAGCGAAAGTGACAACTGCAAACTGTCAATCTAACAAATATAATTTGTAAATAAAATAGTAATTATAGTGGATATTCCATTTTAATAAGATGAATTCAAATAAAAGGAAGCAAATTGTTGGCGGAGTTTTATTTGGGGATGATTCTTCGAGTATTGATGACAATAGTCCTACTAATTTAATGTCTACTGACAAAGAAGAGAAACTTGTATTCAAAATTATTGAAGAAGAGCTTGAAAGCGGAAAAATAAATTGTATAAAGAACTATTTAGAAGAAGTAGTTCCGAAATACACCGATATCGAAAGGTTCAGAGATAGTGATGTGTTTAGTAAGTTGCGTGAAGACAAACGCCTTAGAGCTGAAAAACACATCGCAATATTTCTGTGGCTTGCAAGACATGAAGCCTTTTCCTATACAGGTGTATGTAGCTGGTCGATTCGACATGTCATTGGGCATACTGCCAACAATTATAGGAAGGGTGACAGTGTTCATAAGCAATCTTGCGGATGAGGTATTTGTATGGCCTAATGAAAACCGAACAGCTGAAACTAGTGCTTATATTGACAACAAATATGGATTTTCGAGAGTCATTGGTAGGTTAATAAAGTTTCCCTTTGCAAAGTGATACTTAATATCGTTTACATCTTAAGGTGCAATAGATGTGACGCATATTATAATCGACCCTTCAAGTCATGGCAAGTATGACTATGTTGACAGAACGGGAGACATCAGTATTTGACTTCAAGTGATATGCGATGAAAGTGCAAACTTTCTTGACATATTTGTTGGTTATCCAGGGTCAATACATGACAGTCGTGTTTTGCAAAATCCCTTTATATAACCTACGCTTCCCAGTCTGTATGAAGGTAATAACTTTAATGCTTTTATTATTATAAATAAATTGATAATGTTCAACTTTTCACATTTCTATATTCCATGCGACTCGGCGTACTCTTGTTCTGAATTTTTATTAACGCCGGACAATGGCCATTTAACTGGAGAGCAAAAAAAATGTAATAGAACATTAAGCTCTGCTAGGGTAGTTATTGATCACGCTTTTGGTATTCTTAAGCAAAGGTTTCGACATCTATATAACTGCAAACTAAAGGGCATGAAGAAGTCGTGTCATTTTGTAAGAGCCTGTTGTATTCTACACAATTTGGCATTTGATATGGAGAAGGACTTTTGGTAAAATTTGGAAAATATGGAGAAAAATATGGTGAATGAAGTTGATGATGACGTATTATTATTAAATACGCCGGATAACAAACGGGGAAGAGTTGAACGAGAACGAATTTGCCAAGTAATAAATGCCAGGCAAAATGAGTGAAAATAACAAAACATTTATAAACATTTATTAACTATTTAATAAAATAAAATTTAAGTTAAATTGATTTCAAATTTATTGCCGTCATTTCTAAAAACAAAAACAGTTATATTAGATTTTAGATTAAAATATATATAAATACCTGTTTACTTCCTCAAGATTACTATTTTTCCATGAGCCAGAATTGAGTTAGGATTGAGTTAGCGTTAAGTTTTGTTGGCTGAGTTAACTCGATGCTGTTTCCATGAACGGCTTAAATTGAGTTGACATATAATATATTTCATACAAAGTTTCTGGATTTGTATTGTATAAGCCACCCCTCCGCACTACTCTAACTAATACTTACACAAAACCCAACTCAATCCGACTGGTTTCGTGGAGTTAATATGGATTGAACGAAACTTAACTCAATTCTCGTTTCCATGAGCACTAATTCGGATTCAATTCGGATTGAACTCTGCATGGAAACATAGTACATGTCTCTCAACTCTTTCAAAATGTCTATCTTTTCTATTCTTTGTTCCTCTATACGTTCAAGAGTTCTGTTCCTTTCCGCGTAAGGCTTCAACGCCTCTCTATGATACTCGGATTTCTCTTTTCTCAGCAATCCCCTACCAACTCTGGCAATATGTCAGCCTTATAATTTTGGTTTCTCCTGGAAGTAGCATTGTATTCTTGCTAATAATATTGTGAATTAAAAATAAATTATTTCTTAAAGGAAATTGGATCTTACCACTACTACCATGCTCCGAAAAATAACGAGACGTTGACGGCTCTTGGGAAGAAGCTCTCTGCTGTTGCGGGGAAGAATTTTTTTCTAGCTGTTCCATGGAATCCCTGGAGGTGGATGCTTGAGAGGAAGCTGCCCTAGCCGTTAACTATTTTTTGCTGAGACCGTTACCCATACCTTTTCCTCCCATGACATGTTCCGGAAATATGGCCGGTCTCTCTTCCAACAAGTTCCCCAATTCTCTGGAAATAGATTGAAATGTAGATATTTTCCTATAAGGCAATAAAAGCATAATTACCTTTCATACTTTATTGTTTGTTACGCGATAGCGGCCTGTTTTGCTATTATTATCAATAGCATGCTTAAATTGTCTTTCTACAGAGCGGTACTTGTTCTCAACTTGGATTAGAGAAAATTCGTACCCCTTCTCTAGAAAGTATCCGTTGTTATTCACATTTTTTTTTATTCTTAAATTTAATGCTCTTCTTCACCTTGAGCTGCACTTCCTTGACCAGAGCCAGCAATAATTTTGTAGGAGCGTCAAGCCAGACATGCTTTCCAAATTTTTTTTTTTATCTTCTGCATATTGATCTAATACACTATTGTCTTGTCAGATAATGTCTTCAACATTGGAATTATTGCTTAGGATATCTTACTTCCTCAAGACACGGAGGGTCTAATATTTTTTTATAAATAACAATTTTATTTATTTATTAAACGCAAAAAAACTGTTTATTAGTGGTCACAATTGGTGCCAATCGTGACCGAAGATTAAATAAACTAAGCCAAATAATCATTTTACTTACTATTTTGTAGATTTTGATATGATCTGGGCGAACAGTGCACATAAATTTCAAATTCTGCCGCATTTTTCAGTTTTCACTTGTGAATTAAAATTAAAATCAAACTGATAATTCTCGATTGCAATTGACAGTTGTTACAAAAGTTACACAGAGTTTTTGCTTGGGTGGATTTGGGCTTAAACTTTATTGTAGTGGAAGTGTGACGTCTACATTTTCCCCCATTTTATGAGTACGTGAACAGAGTTTGGGTGCGTTTGGGTGAAAATGTTATAACCCAGTAGGAAATCGAGGGATTAGTGAACCCGGTAATGGGTTATTTCATCTAAGAATACCACACGCCTATTTTCTCGATGACATGGTAATGCAGATGGTATGTAATGTAAGCACGTTTGCTTAAACAGTGATGATTCATATGAAAATATCACGAAATTTTTCATTTTTATTTGTGTCAGAGCGAATTAGCGTATAGCTGAATGAGTCAGTCAGTTGCCGGTCGATTTCATTTTGAGTTGCATTGAGTTAAAGTAAAGTCAAGTGTAGTGTGTAGTGCAAGTGTTTGATTTTTAGTTTCGTACCAGTAGCAGAGAATTTTAATCATCGGTAAGTTTAATTAGTTTGAATTATTTTTTTCGTATTTTAAATATAATTGATAATTCTCTGGACGTGAAATAATAACATCGCCCTGTTTTAAATTTCTATTGAAAAAATTGTGTTAGAACGCGTCGAATAATATTTTATTACGCACCTTCGCAGTGTTGCCATACAATAACTTTAAACTACCCCGTTCAAGTTTTTTTTATTATTTAATAATGTAGAATTAAATTTTATTTTACATAAATTGTTGACTGAATGACAACAAACAAAAAACACACAATGTATATATATTTACTATCGTACTTAGCATAAACGACGTAAATGTAGAAAGACAATATTTGCGTTATTTATATTTATATTATTGAAATTTTTAACAAACAAAGTTTTTGTAAAACTTTTTTGGATCGCGTGTTTCAGCAGATGTTCCTTTTTGCGTTGTATGAAGAACGATGTAGTGATACCCGTGCTAAAAATAAACGCCTGATTGTTTATAACTTCCATGAATATTTTAATATTTTATGTTATTTATTTCATAACAGTTGTACAAAGTAGATCATTTTTATTAAATATGAAAATAATATTATTACAACAAAGAAGAAGCAAAAAACAAAAAAGCCAAATAATGTGGACGATTATCTTCACGATTTTGCGGAAGAAGTCAAGAGGTTGAAAAACGATGGAATACAAATATCAAACATTCCATTGGTCTTTAAAATTAGAGCATTTATTTGTGACGCACCAGCCAGGAGCTTCTTATGTGGAACAGTTGGACATAATTCTTTTAATGGCTGCAGTAGGTGTACTCAAATTGGCAAAAAAGTCAACAACGTGGTATCTTATTCAATAAAGTCTGGAATATTACGAAACAATGAAGACTTCAGACAGAGAAAATATAAAAACTACCATCAACCTATGTTCCAAAATAGACCAAATATTTTGGAAAGTTTAGGAGTGAACATGGTTTCACAAATTCCATTAGACCCCATGCATTTGATAGACTTGGGAGTGACCAGAAAAATATTACTTTGTATGCTAAAAGGCAAAATGACAAAGCAAAAGTTAACCAAGACTCAAAAAGAAATATTATCAACAAAACTACTTTCTCTAGTATCATTTGTGCCAAAAGAATTTGCTCGCAAACCAAGACATATTGATGAAATTTTAAAGTGGAAATCTGTGGAGTTTAGGCAATTTATTTTGTATACGGGTATAGCTGTATTGAAAAATGTTGTTAACGAAGATTATTATTATAATTTTTGCCTTCTTCATTGCGCTTACCGTTTACTATTGTGCCGAAAAAGTTGTATGTCAAATATTAACACTGCCAGTGATATGTTGAAATTATTTGTTGAACAATTCGCAGTACTTTATTCAGAACAGAATTTAACTTACAACGTTCACTCTCTTCTACATATTACTGAATGCATCAAGGACATCGGATTTCTAGATACTTTTTCTGCATATCCATTTGAAAATTATATGCAACAATTGAAAAGGAAAGTTAAAAAACCATCAAAAATATTACAGCAAATAAATAATAAAATAATGCAGGATAATTTAATACTTAAAGAAAAAGCATATGGTTTTAAAAGAAATATTAAAGGTGATATATTGTCTTTCAGTACACCTGAATACTTTTTGAGTTCATCGATTCCAGATGATTGTTGTTCCATCAGTCCATCCATTGGGATCAAAATAACAGGCTTCACTAAAATTGATGAACATGTGTATATTATAGGCAAACGTCTTACTAATTGTCGAGACTTTTTTAATGAACCTCTGCAATCGACATTAGGTTTAGGGATATTTCTAGCGAATATAATACCTGCAGAACAAGAAGAAATATTCAATACAAATTTGATAGAGTTTAAATACATGTGCTTGCCTTACGAGGAAAACTTACTGTTAATACCTATAATTCATTCGATACACCGATAAAACCATTCACTTGTTATTTAGGCTCACTTTAAATATGGAAAAAGGCGACGAAAATGAATTTTTTGAAGATCTGCAAAGTCCAGTTACAAGGCGAGTGTTTACACCTGTACAAAGATGCAACGCGACATTGGGGAGTCTAAGTAATTTACGTAAGTAATTTTTATAATAATTGTTATTATAAATTTGTGATATCTTTTATATATTCTAGCTTCCAAAGAAACTAAAAGTGAGGCAATTTTAAATGCTATAGAAAACTTAGGAAAAACAATGCAACAAAATGTTAATAAAATAATAGAGGTACAAGCCGAACAAAATGTTTTAATAAAACAATTATTAAAACGAGAGGCATTTGGAAAACGCTTTCCTTTAAAAAATGACGAAGACTTGCTTAAATGTGAAACGGAAATCCTCAATAATAAAGAAGACTATGTAAGTTTTCATAATTAGTTGCTATCCTATTTTCTACCATGTACATAATATAATTTAATCATCAACACAGATATCCAGTATTAAAAAAATCATACGGGCAGGAAATCTGACAAAAAATTTCCACAAAATATTTGGATGGGAAATTATCAACTCTTATAATTATGATGGGTTTAAAGGAAAAAAGGCATTCAAAGAACTGGTTAACATTAATGATGTTATTTTTGGTAAGTTATTCCAAAAATTTAAATCTGATAATATACTTACGCAAAGATGAATTTTTTAGCTGCCCTAAATAGAGACGGATACACAGAGCCTGATTACATAAATGAAGTACGACAGGCTTTCAAGATATTGAAAAACAGGTATTTTAAGAATAAAAGTGTCAGCAAGAAAAAACAGGAACAAAGTGCAAACAAGAAGGCGGGATAATCACTATAAGAAAGCATTTTATTTTATTTTACTTTTTTGATTCTATGTTATATTATTTATCTTTTGGATTCTATTTTATTTTATTTTACTTTACTTTATTAATTCTATTTTATTTTATGTTTTTTAATCAATTATAATGAACTGAAACATGTATATACATATAATATAGATATTATTCATCTCTATAATGTATTTTTTAAATTTTTCCTCTTTTCCTGTGCAAAAAGATTATAAATTCTCAATTTAGAAGGTTAGCGAATTCTATCGTTTTAAATATATTAGGTCATGGATGAAATTAGTCATATTCGTTCTTCAAAGAATTCTTCGATGGTTTGATACCTTTTAAAGTACGCGATCTCGCAATGTTTATTTGTACTTCAAAGAATTCATAGATGACTTAGTAATGCTCAAATGGAGTCTTACTTTTACCCTTACATTTACTTCAAAGAATTCATGGATCATTTGGTAATGCTTAAATTGCCCCTTACTTTTATCCCCACATTCACATCAATGATATATTCAAAGATTAAAGTGTCAAAGAGTAAGGCATGAATTTCCAATGACATCTCTGTGTTAAAATTCACTGGTGTTGGGAATGTATATTAGTGTACATATGTTCATTAGTTCATTAATGAAGTAAGGAAAAGATTTCCTACTGGGAATGCATTCACACAAATTCTAGTAGGTGAACAGACCTATAGATTCGTAGGTGAGCAAATAGCATTCATTTCTCCTTAGAAATTTACAGAAAATGTTTCGACATAATTTTTATATAACCTACTGGTGGCCGACTGGAGTTATTTTCAGATCCACTCATACAATGTGTGCCGTTGTTGGCCTTCAATGCATAACAATTCTAAGGAAAAAATTTCTAGTAAATTTCTAAGAAAAAATTGCGGCTTTCCCTACGTCGGTCCAGCCATCACTGATTTATTTTTTATTGGAGCTTATCCTTTGGTTACTTCCCAGATGGAAAAAGAAGCATATAGCATGCATGCTGGGGACCTTCCTTGGAAGTTTTGGATGAATGAATCCTCGTTTCCCAGTTAATGTCGTTTTTACATTGCGATGTCATTGGAGGGAAGGCATGTATAAAACTTCTTACGGAGTGATTATACTGGCATGATGCGGAAGTGGTTCTGTTGGCATGACATGAAATTAATTCTGATGGCAAGATGTGGAAGCAATTTTGATGGCATGATGTGGGAGTGACTCTAATGGCATGACATGTGATAAAAGCGGAAGGAGTTTTTAACTATAATAAAATCGAAACCGCATTTTGTGATTTTATTCTATATTTATTAATATTTTTTTTATACATTCGTTAATTTTAATTTAATGTTTAGTTGCGTTGTATGGGCGTTACGGGGTTTCTTTGCTCTTTCCATCAACACCCTGTTCTTGTTATACACACCGTGAAGATAAATTTAAACTCAAATGACAGCATTTCATATAATATTTTGCTTGTCTGCTCCTTAGCTATCAAACACTTAAATAGAGTCCCCTCGAACATTATATTACATAAAAAAAAAAATATGTGAAAAACGTTTCAGTACAGTATTTTTATTTTAAAACACTTACCTTAAAATTTCTTTTTTTTTTCCCAATAATTTTTTTTAACTTTTCCTTTAAACTGTTCGTTTAACACGTCCGAATACTTCCAGCACCACATTCAATATGAAAGTGTCCAATACACATATTAAAACTACGCAGTAAAACATGACTCAATAACTAACGATACTTCACAAATTTGGTAGCTTTTCGATGCATCGCATATGTCTTCCTGGGAAGGCTTGGAATTTTTACTAAAACTTCGATTCCTTCTGCATACTTTCCACAGGAAGGACTTCTGGGTTTTCCAACTGGGTTACGTCTGCTCTGTAGTAGTAGCGCCTGTACAACACAACAAGGTACTAAGATAAATAGCGTTTCGCAATCACTATATACATAGTTTTATACAGAAATGTATAACTAACCTTTAAAAACATATGAGTGAGCTGAATAGCTCATTTCTTATGTGCCATCATACTACTATATATGTTTTTCTCTTTTTTTTTTTTTGTTAAAACATATAAGCTGTGTTCTTTTGTGTACCTGTTCTAGAACTCCCATATACTGGAGAGAACATATTGTTCTGTCGATTGAAGCGAACTATTTGTACTGTTCGCTTCAATCTTCTATGAAAATGTATGAGGCGCTCTTTTGCTCTGCACTGTACTACGGATACAACAGAACACAGATATAGTATGGAAGTTAGTGCAGGGGCGAAGTCACGCGCAAATAAAGCAGTGAATAACAATATATGACTTGTTTCCAAAAGCAATGTGTGAATTATATTAAGGAAAATATATTTGTAAGTGTTCAAAAAGAAATGTAGAATAATACTAAATTTATCGAGCTATTTTGCTGTTTTTAATCGACCGCAATTATACATGAACACAGAATAACTTATTGGGAATCTTCAGACCTAAGTGCAACCGTTTCTATGATTCATAATTTCATTAATTTTGCTACTGACGAAAATAATCGCGCCTACTATTATGAAATTTCACGCAAAACTAGCAAAATTACTGAAATTATGAATCATAGATACGGGAACATCTCAAAAACGGTTGCATTTTGGCAGGTAGATATGCATAGTCAAATTAAAAGCAACATTCTGGGGTTTTCTAAATCTTGTAATAAAACTGTATAGCTATCACGCATTTTAGCGGGAAAATCGTTAAAATGTAATAAAAATTAGGATTATTTTCAGCTCAATTTCTTTAATTTGACGTCCGACGGCAGGTGATAAGAAGTCTGATTGGGCATTCATTGGAAATATGAGACAATTTGCTATCATCTGAAATCAATCCCACCTTGATCGGATGTATATCAAGAAAGTTACAGGGTGTAAAGTGGAAGAAGTACTAAAAATCTTTAAACCCCCCACCGTCGAAATGACGCGTCTAACCACTCCTTCTCTTATAATTTTTTGCTTGTCTGCACTTCAGATACACGCCCTTTAGCTAGATGCACCAATTATGAACACCCTATATAATCCTTATAAAATTTCTTTATTATGATTTCCATCTATGAATCTACAAGATCTTTCATTGGTTGACCAACATTCCCCTCAGGCTGTATTGAACTACGTATAAGCCGATCCGAACCTACTACAAAACGGATAAAGTGCAAATCACTTACAGTAAATCGTTTTGGACATATATACATAATACACTCAGCTACATAAGCGATTAAAACTTTTTCGAAGATAGAAATGAAAATAAGAAATATATTATGTAAATACAATACATGTTCCCGTACATAGAATTTCATCTAAGTTAATGAGCTCATTTGCATTTTTATCAACCAATTTATTTAAACAAATTTAAGGAGAAAACATTGACGATTCCTTAAAGGCATCTGAAAATACTACAGAGCTCCACATTTTGTTGTAGTTACTCCTCCTGCCTCTAATTACTTTCTTTCCATTTTATCAGAAGCGTTTCTGAAGGAATTTATAGATATTCACAAAGCAATTTGCAAAGGAATGATGTGAAGCGTTCCTTTTCTACCCAGTTTGCAGTAAATTATGCCAACAAAGAATTTTTCTTATACCGGAAAATCCTTAAGGCTTGGCCGATTCCAACATTCTTCCAATGGCTTCATTATATTGTGTGTGTGTGTGAAGAGCGGGGGAGGGGGAATTATCTCAGAGAAAATATTGAATGGCTATGGTGGGAAACTAAAATGATTGCCGGAGTAAGATTCTTTCTCTTACCTTAATAATACCATTCATTGTGGCAAGAACAGTTTTTGTTTTTTTTTATTCCTTTTATTTTTAGCTAAATAAAAAAGTTATTCGTCCTCTCCTCTTTAAGCAGTTTGAAAGAATAAAAGAAAATCGTTTTCTTGTGCAAAAGTTTTTCTACTCCAACACAAATATTTTGAGCAGCTAAGTTAGACGCATTAATATTAATTAGCTTCATCTATCTTCACGTTTTGGCATAATTCTTTAATCCTTTTCCATAATTTTATGCGATAGCTATTACAGAGTTGTGGTTATATCTGTTGCTAGGGCGAAGATTCATAAGAGCGATTTCATATTTTCCATAAATTTCTGCACCACTTTTTGGCTTTCCAACTAATGAATTAATTATTTGCAATAAACCACGAATTATTACTAATTCAGAATTAAAAATGTTTACTGCATAAGAATATAGAGAGTACAACTGCTGTGTAAAATGACGGATTATGAGATATGTATAGAATCTAATGTGGATGGTAGGTAATTAAGTACGAAGTGATCTGATACAATTCCGCACACAAGATGTTATTTAAAAGCCTACCGTATTTACATCGTTTTAAGGAACATCGAATGCACGGTCTGGAAGGAATGTGTCGTATCATCATATTTACACCCCTGCAAGCAAAACCTTTGAATCTTACCGACTCTGAAGATGAAATGGTGGGTTGGTCGTTCGTCCAGCCCGAGTAGTTGTAACTGGAACTACTGTACAACCGTCTGGTATAAACCTTATATGCCGTGCCGTTGAAGTCTTCCGACACTGGCCAGAAGCTCACTTCAAAGTGTTCTTGTTGAGCCATATGACCTTCAGGCACTAGCTGAACAGGGTCGGCTGACTGTTTGTTTTGTCTAGAGTTAGGCTGTGTTAAGCGATCTTAATTCTGGTCGGTAGTTTCGCAGTCTCCAAAGTAAGGTTTCAGACGGATAATCGAGACGTTACTCTTCCTGTTTTTGACCTTTAGTGTGAAAAGACCCTCAGAACACTTTAGAATTTCTAATGGACCTTGGTAAGGCGGTCCAAGTGACGCTCGAACAGCATCCGTCCTTATAAAAGCATGCGAATAGTTACCAAGGTCCTTGAATTTAAAGGTAACTTCACAAGAGTGGTTAGGTGCTGGAACAGGTCTGATATCTGAGAAGAAATTGAACAGATAAATAACGAATTGATTTTTGGTTGGAACTGCGAAATTTGTAAAAAATTAACTGGAATAAGCAAGCTTTCCCTATTAACAAGCTCGGCAGGGGTAGCAAGAAAATCTTCCCGGAATGCGGTTCTCAATCCTATAAGACTAACGGAAGAATACTCAACCATGACTTGTCTTAATACGACAGGAGAGCTGGGTTTAGTGGACGATGCCAAAAGCCCCTTAGCTTATGGGATAAGTTGTAGTGCGGCTTTGAACGAAACCCAGTAGTTCGGAGGATTCTGTAATCAATGCAGATTCATATTGTGCCCTTGATCTGCAATAATTACTCTATTAACTCCGAAACGTGAAATCCAAACCTCACAGAGTGTTTCTGCGACTGTTTCTCAGGCGATCGCGTGAATCTATCATTGATAGTGGGACAGTACCTGTAGCTCTGCGAGGGAGGTAAAGGTCCTACGATTTCGATATGGATGGTTTGAAACCGGCCAGAGCAGCATATTTTTTAAATGCTGTGAAGCTTCACAACGTTCACAAGGTAAACAAGCACGTGCCCAGGAGTTGATATGCTTGCAGATGGACGGCTAAAACTACATGTCAGTGACCATTTTATTTGTGGCTCAGATACTCGGGTGGGACAAATTATGCATAGAGTTCTAAACGTGGATTCTAAAGTCTTTTGGAATAAAGGACCTGATTCTCGTGGTAGAAATTTTGCAGAATAATTCTTTATTTGTTCCAAAAATTGGGAATTTCTTGAACTTTAACTGTGAATTTTGAAAAGTTATTGAAATGCGGGCTTTAAGGTTCGAGCATCGATTATGGATTCAAAACTGATTGATGCAGGCAGTTTGATTCTCGTCAATTCTAGGAAGTTAGTCAGCTACGACATTATCTTTGCCTGACACAGGTCTGATGTCCGCAGTGAGCAGACCAATGAATGTCTTAGTTGCAGAGCTGAAGCTTTTTCGGTATTCTGTTGGAAAACGTACATCAAGGGTTTGTGGTCTGTATAAAGAGTAACCATTCAACCCTCTAATAAGTATCAGAAATATTTAATTCTTTTATACGCTGCTAGAAGTTCCCTGTCGTATGTGCTGTATTTACGTTGAGCGCTATTTAATTTGATGGAGTAGAAATCTAGTGGCTGCCCCGATGGTGGAATCCGAGGCATCTACCTATAAGGGTAGTTCAACTAATGCAATAGGAAACGCTAGCAAATTGGTTTGTGCCAGTTGGGATTTGACTACCTCGAAAGCTTCCCCAGCTTGGGCAGTCCTGACGATTTGTCTGGCGCCTTCGGCTTGGAAACAGTCAGGTAATTGTTTAGGACTGCTTGATGTTCCGCTGCGTGTGGCGTTTTTCGGGGATTTTGAAGGTCGAAATTGCTTCAACTTGCTCTAGGGAGGGCTTTATGCTTTGAAATATGACAAGGTATCTTAAAACTTTAACATACGGATGTAGGATGACGTATTTCTCTACATTCAAAATAAGGCCAAATTCTTGAAGATGCTTGAAGACTTGTTCTAAATGAGGGTGGTGCTCAATTTTGGGATTTGGAAGCGAATAAAATATCGTCAAGGTAAGCAAAACAAAATTAAAAATTCTTGCAAGAGCACGCGGATAAACCGTTGGACTGAGTGTGCCGCGTTACATAACCGAAACGTCATACGTGTGAGCTTGACGAGGCCGAAAGGAGTACGAATTGCCGTTTTGGGAATGTATTCGGGTTCAACGGGAATTTGTGGCATGCCTTGGCTAGATTTATAGTTGAAAAATGCATACACTCTTATAAATTGTAAACAAAATTATGAATTAGAGGAATCGGGTGTCGAGCTGAGATAGTACAAGAATTTAGTCGTATGGTCTCCACTCACCATTCTTATATGTTTATTTATTTAGAGAACAACTACACAATTAAATCTATCAATTTATAATTATGTGTAGGAACTACGAACATTCGAAAAATGAAACTTAATACTTAATAATACACTAATATTTATATATATTTAATTAAGCTATTTTTTAATTAATACATATTATGTATGCTAAGTAGTAAATAAAGAAATTACATTATTGACTAAAGAATATTGCATATTTTACTGTTAAAAAAAATTGTATAATAAGGATCGGAAATTACGTCCATTGCTGCTTCTCTTTATGTTATTTGGGAGAGCGTTCCACAGTCTCGCAGATTGTACCAAAAATTGACGTTCAGTAGTCCGATATTTGAAACTCGGCTGAATTAAATTAAGTGTTCTTGATGATTGTACAAAATTAATTTTATTAAATAAGTAAATGGGTTTCTGCCTATAAATTATATTCCGCAGAAACAGTAGTATTCTTACTCCCAAATACGACTTAAGTGTACATCCAAAGATTGACTTTATATATGGAGAGATATGGTCATAGCGCTTCAAACCAAATATGTAACGAATGGCAGAATTAAAAGCAACATTTAACTTTCTCCAGGTGGTAGAATCGAGTGCATAAAAGATCTCACATCCATACGTTATGAGAGGCACTACAAGTGATTTTACTAAAAACATGCGGGTATTTTGAGGAGTATATACTGCAGATGCTGAGAGCTTGCGGAGGGTAGCAAATACTCTGCAAACAACACGGTTAATATAAACATTCCAGCTTAAAGTTTGGTTGAATACTATACCCAAGTTATTAACGGATTTGCTATATGGGATAACCTCATCATTAATCTTCAAAGCAGGGAAAAAAACAAGATGCCATTGTCAGGGCCAAGGACGTGATGCCTTGTTTCATAAGAAATTTGAATTTCTTTTCAGCAGCCGGTAACTGCTCGCCGAACTATAGAAAAATCGAGGGTCAAAATTCAAAACGCCTTGCTGAAGACAGCGGTTTAAAAGTTCAGAAATATATATATATACGTAGTCTTACATAAAGAAAAAAGAAAACTTATATAACGTAATAAAGGAAATTGTTTGTTTGTACATATATATAAAGAAATTAAAGTAACTATGATTGGATGCCCGTGCTATGAAGGTTATAGTTGTTGCTTCTAGTCGGGGTTACCAATTTATGGGTATAATAATGCCGGTTGCCAGTGTGGCAGTAGGACTAAACTGCAGCGTCCTAGTAAATATCCACAGGTTTTGTACTTTAAATGGTAGTTACCTGTAGTATGCTAGACTCTACTATAGCGTTCTTAACTTCGAAAGCGGGAATATAGCGTGTCCGTAGGACGGTTATCCTCTGAGGGCTTATATTTTTTTAAGGCTGGAGTGTAGTCTTATCCGTATTGACTTGCGGAGGGTTGTAGTCTGGTATTTTTGATTGACTGCACCAGTGACAAGGCGGAATGTAAGTCAACCGTCAATAGAGCGATGGCTTAATGTTCACTACGGAACGTAGTTAACTATTAAGAATCAGCCGGGCTGTCCCAATGACAGCTAGCGCAAGTCAGGACGACGTAGTTATATTTAGTAGATACTTGATCAAGATACGGTATTCAAGTCAACCTTATGTTGACTCGATACCCACAATGAGTATGCGTAACCAGGCTTGAGTTGAGCAATTTCTTTGGCACCACAGAGGGGGGGGGGGGCTAATAGAAGTCAGTCGACGCACCTACAAGGCGACTCGAACCGTCAGTTGTTAGTCCCACTGAATTGACTTTTGTATTTTACATACGACAAATAGCTCCTGACTGGATTAGGCTTGTGGTTCTGAGAAGACACTTCCTTGCAAGTCTGGTTTCGTAAATTTGCAACGAGGGTGGCAACGCCGTTTTCTTGAGGATTGCTCTTAAAAATTGGCTGCTCTAAAATTCAATATTTATTTTGTTTTGGTTATAGTGTAAGTTAAAGAGTAAGGAAATACTGATTTGTTAAATGAAGAAGATCCGGAGGGAATCTTGTATATTTGATGGGATTTTTTTCTTCGACATAAGTCGAAGTAAGTTACTTACATTAATTACTTTACATGCGGTTGACATAATATTTAAATCCAAACTAAAACAATTATATTATTTTTTTAACATAATTTATTGAAAACCCTACCTAACTACTTCCGACGTGTCATTAGCAAGGTGTTTCCAAGTGTTTTGACTAGAATTTGTTTAGTGTGGTTACGCGTTTTATGATGTATGGTCTGCAACAAACCTGTCGCCACACACCGACAAATTATGTAAGGTAACAACTGGACACTGCAATGCTTCAAACTAGAATGATCAATTGACTAATAATAACCAATAAAAATACGAGCTGCCTCGAGAGCTGCTTGTGCTGCCTGTGATATGAATCTTTAGTTGCACTTCATTCCTTCCGCGATCATCCTACCTACAAATTTCTTGTGACATAGGCAGTATACTGTCTAAACAGGCTCTATGGAATCGTCTCCCACTGCATGGCATAATTATAGTCTAAATTCACATTCAGACTCAAAATTAATAGTGGGTTAAGAAACAATAAGATTATTGGTGAATTCTTTTCACCTGAATTGAACCGTCACTCTTTCGGTTCCTGAACCTAAAGTGTTTTATTCACCCACTGACACAGAGCTGGCTCCGAACGTGTGTTTTTTTCACAGTGGCTATATGTTCTGTTTCTGCACCGGTTTTGAACTTTCTTGTTCAATGAAAATTTGCGGTTACGATTCCGAAATAAACATCATATCGACATTATTTGCAATTAAAGTGTGCATCCGAACATTTGCCAATTATAAAATTATTTTATTAAAGTGTTTATTTTGTTTTTTTAAAAAGTCATTACTCATGAATGCACTTTGCAACAAGAGTGATTCCTCCTCTTCGAATGATTCGGACGGATTGGAAGAACTCTTGGCGGTTTTTAACATCTTACAGAGAGAAACATAGCATAAAGTGCTGAATTTTTTAGAAAATGTTGTAGACAAGTATACAAACAGAGAGGTTGTTTTTTGCCTAACATTTGACACTCTTATTACAATGTAAAAAAAAAACTCTGCAGTGAGTTTAAAAACTCTGAGTTAGTACACACTGGTATTTTTGTGGTAAGTTGTTTAATAAAAAAAATACAAATAAATAATAAGCAAATATTTCACATAGATACGCCGGAAATAAAACCAGGAGAGAAATCGGTCATTTATTTTGAATATCAGAATCTTCAACTTTTAAAATAATTAATGTTGCCATGGAGTTCGTGGTTTCCATTTCTCCGAAAATTATTCATTTTACTGAGAGCCATCAAGAGAAGAAATCTTTAGCTGAAAGTTTTATTGTGTAAGTTTGCTATACTCTTTTAGTTAGATATAAAGCTAATAATTTGTACTGTAAGGAAATCAGCAGTGAAATTTTAGTTGCTAAATATTTAGCCAACTTCATTACATTCGGTAAATGAACACACTACCGGGCTTAACTGCATAAATTTCTGTTGGGAAAAAGAGCGCTCTAAGAAACATTCTGTAGCGCTTTACTGAAAGCGTTCAGTTCTTCTTCTCTCTATAAAAGATATTTGTTTTTTACATATGCAAGTCCGCAGAGGCAAACACTCCGTTGCTGTTCTATTTTTCTTTTCTCAAAGTAACAGAGTGTTTATTTTCAGTTGGCAGCATTTCCAGGCGTCATCGGGTGTATCGACGGTACTTACATATCTTTAAGGACTCCTGCTCATAAAATAAGGTCAACTTATGTAAATAGGCATGACCACATTTCTGTAACTCTACAAGAAATTTCTGACTCAATGCGAAAGTTTTTGGATGTCTTTACCGGAGCGCCTAGTAAAATTAATGACTCCAGAATATTCAAGCTGTCACCAATAACTGAAAAATTGCAAATAATTTGCGAGGGAAGATTTCATATTACTGGAGACGCAGTATACGGGATAAGAGAATGGCTTTTGACTCCCTACAGACATACAGAAAATTTAAGTACGGAGAAAAGTTCTGGGCGAGAAGAGTTTTAATAGAGAATGCTTTCGGTATTCTCAAGAAGAGATTCGTCCAACTAATTAGAATCGATATGTTGGATGTAAACAAAATAAGCAAATTTATAATTTCTTGCTGTGTCTTACACAATCTTTGTATTGACCATGATGATCTCTTTGATGAAGTTGGTGAAGAAAACCAGCAGCCAGGTGCCCAGGCGTATGAAAGTAATTCAGAAAGAGAGCAACATTTCAGAAGATTAGGCGAATTAAAAAGATGTGATAGTTATAAAAATTTTAATAAATGTTAATGTGTTTTAAAACTTTTAAAGTGTAAATTTCTTTACATGCAAAAACCATGTAAATTCCATGATCTTTGTAATCTTCGATTTTTTATATAAAACATTCCATTGAAAAGTTGCAGAGCATATAGGTAATCGACCAGCTGGCACTGGAGCCGTGGTGGTTGGTTTCGAGCGTATGTTTGTAGATTAAGGAGGTAACTGAACAATAGTTAGAAGCTTTGGATTGATATTTTGGAAATAAACACGTTGAGATTTAACATTGTACATGTTTGAGTTTTTATTCAAACAAAAGTAAATAGCTCAAGGAAACATAACAAATAAACATCTTCAAAAAACAAAAACAAAATTACTTTTACTTAAATATTTAGCGTAGGTATCACATAAACACTTTCATTAGAAACCAGAAAATTATAAAAATGAATTCACTATTCTACAAGAAGAAGGCGTAGTAAATTCATGGTTTCCTCGTGCCTCTGCTCCCTTCTTCCTTCCCTATCCTTTTCCCTTTCTGCTTCCCTCTTTGCTCTCCTATTATCTATCAACTCCAGAGTATCTTGAATAGATTTTTGCAGGTCTTTTTTTCCTTGGCCTCTTTTTTGGTGGTTCAGTAGGCGTAAGATTTTCTATATGCCGACCGTAGAAAACCAACTCCGCGGAGTACCTTCGGTTCAATTTAGCCGTCCTTTGCGGCTATCTTGTTTAACTCACCCTCATATTGAAATGGCACCCTTGTATTACCACTTTTGCTATTGCGCTCTACCTCTCTCTTCTTAATGCTCAAAACAGTGTTGTACTTATTTTGGAGCAGTTCATAGCTCTTTGTGACTCCTAACTCTTGCTCCATTTGGCTGGACAAGTGCATCATTCTTCGAAACTTGCGGCAAGGCCCAATCTGGTCCATATCTTCCTCATAATTTTGAAGCAGCCACTCTGCTTTATCTTCTGTCCACAAATTGAGGAAATAAATGTTATAGTAAACTTTTAATTAAACGTGTCCATATATAATAAATCTTACTTACTAATTACTTTAGATGCTTCGACTATGCGATGTGCCAGCCACACACTCATTTCTGATGTCATGTTATCTTCCATGCAAAGACAGTCTGCAGTGTCCAAAAAAAGCTATAACTTCATACTAAGAACGAAGAAAATTGATGAAAGACAAATCAAATTAAATTTATTTCTACTAACCTAATAAATTATGCAAACTGCGTAGTTAATTCATGTGTCTAACTTATACCGCGAAAAACAATGAATAACTCAGGTTCTCTTCACCACAAAACAGGGCTGGTTCAGGTACTCTACTCTAATAGAGTCTCTACTGCATTCTTTTCAGCTTATTCCCATTCCGGACAAGGCTAAATTCGTTGTAGTTTTGACAGCTTCTAGTTCAGTTAGGTATTGTTGAAAAGAATTCACCATAAGTGTTTTTGAGTAATGTTGAATATATATCCAAACTCAACCAAGTCACAAACCATTCCATTAGTGCTGTTTACCAGGCAGAGCTAGCTGAACTGCGAGTGACTTCAGTCAGAGTATCATTGTCATGTCATCAGCATGTCATTCAGCACCAGTTGAAACAGGACTAGCGACGACAGCACATCAATTCCAAGTCTTGTATATTTAAATCTATAACCAATAAAGTAATTTGTATTTATCCAGCTTGTTATTATTCAACAATACAACATTGGCGACGAGAATCCCCAACACGGAAGAATAAATTACAAATTAGGAAAAAATCGAGAAGTGATAAGAAATTCCATAAATTGGATTTGGACAACAGCTACAGCATAGAAGTGGGCTACGGTAGGTCAATTTTACAGTTTTTTTACATTACGAATATACATACATACATATACACTTGCACATAGTACGGTACGGAACAAAGAGTTAATTTTTACGATTTGTATATATATATTTATGACTAGTGCTTCTTGTCAATGCAAATTACCATACGCTCTTATTAAATACAAGAGAAAGGTTCTACAAACAGAAATTTGTGTTTTGCAAAGATAAATTCGTATTGAGTTGTATTTTTTTTTATTCCTGCAAAAGTTGAACAAAGTACATACACTCAAAATAGCGGCTGATGTCATCATTGCAGTAAATTACTGAGGAAAGAAAAAAATAATAGAGATGTCACAGATTGAAGAAGCGATAACAAAAATTTCGGATATTCTAGGGCAGCTTACGATTAGGCGCGAGCAAAATTCTAATGATTGCCGGGGATTGCAGCTTATTCCCTTCGATGAAGCATCGGAATCTTTTGATTCCTACATTCAAAGGTTGGAAAATTATTTAGAAATTAGAAATATTAAAGATGATTCAACTGCGAACGATCAGAAATGCGTCCAAATTTTTATAAACTGCTCAGACCCCAAACTTTACCATACCTTGACATGTTTAACAGCACCGGAAAAGCCAACGGACAAATCGTATAAAGATTTAGTGGAATTGTTAAGAACCCATATATCCCCCAAACATAGTGAAGTCGCAGAACAACACAAGTTTACGTTGCGTGTTCAGCACGAAGGTGAATGCATAGCAAACTTTCAGGCCGACTTAAAGAAAATTGCATCTTATTGCAACTTCACGTGTGAGCACTGTAGAAAGTCCACAATTTCAACTCATTTACGTTCTCAATTTATTAGGGGTATACGTGACAATAACATACGTGAGAGCTTATTACAGCAAGAAGCAACTACTACTTTCGAAAAAACGGTTCAATTAGCACTATCGATTCAAGCGGCAAAAGATGAAAGCAGAGAAATAAAGGGTCAGTACCAAAATCAATTACATTCGTTAGAGAAAACTAGTTCAAAGTCCAAACGCCATTACTACACGCCTGACAAACACAATAGACATAGCAAAAATATTGGTAAAGATCAGGAAATGTTGCAAAGAGGTAAGCAAGATTGGCGTGGTCGATGTTATAGGTGCGGAAAATCGGATCACAGAGCAAATCGTTGTAGGGAAAAAAATTTGAAATGTACAAAGTGTAATAAAGTAGGGCATTTACGAAGCGTGTGTATGAGAAAAACAGTGGCAGAGCAGAAGGTTATAGAACAGCATATCGAATTAAATTCTGATAGTGGTGAAGATTATTACTTCAATAATATAGGAGGTTACACTTCTTCAAAGCATGGAAAAATATTACGTAAGATTGAGATCGACGGATTACCTTGCATTATGGAGTTTGACACAGGTGCTGCTGTATCGACAATATCAAAAAAAAGCTTTTCAACGACTGTGGCCAACTAAATCATTACAAACATCCAATATGAAGTTGAAGACATATACAGGTGAAATAATTAATCCATTAGGAGTATGTACAGTAAATATACGCTACGGCATTAACTACGCAATAGGTGATTTATACGTGTTAGGGCAGAATGTTGAGCCAATATTAGGTAGGGACTGGATTCGAAAACTTATGCTAACTTGTGCAGCAATGGATCAAATTGATGTCAGTGATATTTCGGAAGCAGAATGCAAAGTACGCATCAACCATTTACTTAGTGATTACAAAACTTTATTTACGGACCGGATAGGAATAATTCCTAGTACCAGATGTTCATTTACACTAAAAGAAGCCTACCTGTGCACCGGTTTTCATGAAGCCAAGACCTGTTCCTTATTCTCTTGCGGAAAGATCGAAGCAGAAATTGACAGATTGGAGATAAAGAACATTATAGAAAAAGTAACCTATTGCCCATGGGGAAACTCCAATTGTACCAGTTGTTAAGAAAAATGGAGGAATTCGTTTATGTGCAGATTACAAGGCCACTATAAATAAATACATAAAGGATGATAAATACCCAATTCCCAGAATTGAGGATATTTTCGCTAAAATGGGTGGAGGAAAATATTATTGCGTGCTTGATATACACCAAGCGTATTTGCATATGCCAGTTGATGAATCCAGTGCATTGATGCAAGCTATAAGTACTCATAAGGGTATTTATAAGGTAAACCGCTTAATGTTTGGAGTTAAAGTAAGTCCGAATGCATGGCAAAGGTTTATGGACAACATACTTCAGGACCTCCCAGGCGTTGTATGTTTCTTCGATGATATACTCATCCAAGGTTCAACATATGTAGATTTAGTTGCAAACTTAGCTGGTGCCTTTAAACGACTTAAGGAAAATGACCTACATTTAAATAGAAACAAATGTCAGTTTCTTCTTGATTCGATAACCTACTTAGGGCACCGTATTGACCAATGGGGAATTAAGCCCATGCCGGACAAGATTCAAGCTATATTGCAGTGTAAGCGCCCTAACACTGTGTCTAAACTTAGGACATTTCTCGGACTTATCAACTATTACCAGAAGTTCATTCCTGAATTGGCGAGTAAATTAGCACCATTAAATAAACTACTGCAAAAGGATCAACGATACGTTTGGAACCAAGATTGTGAAAGATCCTTCACCAGCTTAAAAGCTGAAATTACATGTCCAAAAACGCTTATCAAATACAATTCTGATTTTCCATTAACGTTGGCAACAGATGCCTCACCATTTGGACTAGGAGCTGTCATATCTCACATTATGCCAAACGGAGAAGAGATACCAATAGCGTTTGCATCGAGGTCCTTATCTAAAACTGAGCGAAATTATTCTCAACTTGATAAAGAGACAACTGCAATATATTGGGGTTTACGCAAATTTTTTCAGCATTGCTATGGCAGGAAAATTATCTTAGTGACTGACCATAAACCTCTTACGAGAATCCTACACCACAATAGAGATCTACCGCCCACATCTGCCCTGAGGCTTTTACATTACGCTAACTTCATGTCAGGCTTCAACTACGAAATCAAATACAGGAATACGAAGCAACATACCAATGCAGACTTTCTGTCACGTTTTCCAGTAGATGAACCTCAAAAAATGTCTACAATGGACAAAACTACGACGTTCATGATGAACCAATTGGACACTTTGCCTGTAACTCGCAAAGAAATACAAAAAGAAGTTCTTAAAGACCCAGACTGTTTACAATACTACAATGCTTTACAATCAGGAACAAAACTACCAAACGGAGAAAATGCCTCAAGTTTTTCGCTTCAAGATGGATGTATTTTCTATGGAATTCGTGTAATGATACCAAAGAACCTACAGCAACGTTTACTGCAAGAGTTACACACCGCCCATACAGGGATAGTCCGTATGAAAGCACTCGCACGAAGTTATATCTGGTGGAGAAATATTGACCGTGATATAGAGTCATTATGCCGACAGTGTTATAGCTGTGCTCAAATAAAATCCAATCCAGCAAAGGTTCCGCTTCATCATTGGGAATACCCTAAGGAACCATGGCAGCGTCTACATTTGGATTACGCTGGACCATTTATGAACACTAATTTTTTGATCGTGGTCGACGCTTACTCAAAATGAATCGAAGTTATACCTCAATCAACCACAGCTACATCGCGAACTATTGAGGCTCTAAGAGATATATTTGCTAGATTCGGACTACCTATCACTATTGTCACGGATAATGGTCCGCAGTTCAGATCTTTCGAATTTGCACAATTTTTAAAATCAAACGGCATCATACAAAAAATTTTGCTCGCCCTATCATCCAGCTTCTAACGGCCAAGCCGAACGTTTTGTGCAAACAATAAAGCAGGGTCTGCGATCTATGACAAAAGAGCCAGGGTGCCTAAACAGAAAACTAAATGAAATACTGATGCAGTATCGGAAAACACCAAATAGTGTCACAGGCATGAGCCCCTCTCAGTTAATGTTCAATCGCTCAATACGGACACGAATCGATTTAGTCCTTAGAAATTATACAAGGGACGTTACAGAAACTTTAGATCTAAGCACACAACTGAAAGTTCCAGAGTATACAGTGGGTGAGATAGTTCAGATCCGAATCTACAATAATAAAGCTTATAAGTGGAAATTCGGAGTTATCTGGCAAAGGAAAGGTCACTTACATTATGAAGTAATGATCGAAAATGAGAAGCACATTCGTCATGTTGACCAAATTAGAAAAACGGAATGCCAGCCAATAAATGATAAACCAGCACATCTAACCTATCAACCCATTAACGATCCGCCAGGAGAGAAAGGAGTTACAAGAAGTACGAAACATGGTGTAACAATAAACAATCCAGGTACTAGAGATAGCACTATAAGAAGCACTGACAATACAGACAGACAAATACCAATGACAAAAGACTTAACAGACCTATCGAAGAGCCCAAGCCTGACTTCATCGAATTCACCACAAAGGATGTCACCTCCAGCAGAAATTCCTTCGGCAAGCAACAATCATAATGAAGAAGGATCGATACTTCCTCAGACAGCAGACGTAACACCCCGTCGTTCTACCAGGGTTAGAAGAGCACCGGACCGATTTACATATTCTTCATTTTCTGCGCGAAGGGAAAGATGTTGAATATATATCCAAACTCAACCAAGTCACAAACCATTCCATTAGTGCTGTTTACCAGGCAGAGCTAGCTGAACTGCGAGTGACTTCAGTCAGAGTATCATTGTCATGTCATCAGCATGTCATTCAGCACCAGTTGAAACAGGACTAGCGACGACAGCACATCAATTCCAAGTCTTGTATATTTAAATCTATAACCAATAAAGTAATTTGTATTTATCCAGCTTGTTATTATTCAACAATACAACAAGTAATAAAATTATGGATAAAATAATTTATTAAGAAACTTAATTTTAACACTTTTGTAAAATACGTAACGGAGTTACACAGTCGTCCATATTATATTCCATCCGTACAGTACAGAACATACCAGTGAACATATACCCTGATAAACACTTTTCCATAGAGTACCAGAAGAGAACACGTACATCACCCAGATGATTGCGCTTCTCGCCTGCATACGACACCATATTATATATAAGAAGTGGTCCGTCATTGCAGTGAAGACACACAAAAAAATAAATAAATAAATAAAATACCGGCTACTAAGGTGTCATTAGATATCGTGTGTTTTAATTCTGAAAGTGTAAAGTCATCCGCTATTCGATTCCCATTTGCACGATCGAACAGAAAACCGACTAAGCGGACTAAGCGGATTAAGCAGACAAAACATACAAAGTGGATATGATAGAAGGAAAAAAGGAGGGAAGGAGGATAGTAGAAAAAAAGGACCGAAAGGAAAGACGTGAACGAGCCAAGGAGATTAAGCGTTGGCTCAAATTTAAGAAAGACTTACGTAATTCAGAATTTTCCGAAAACAATAACATAGTAGGTACTGTGTCTGAACCACATTTTTCGGCCGGGGACCTTCCTGGCCTGTCATTTCAGAAAAATTTCCCACTAATGGGGAGTAAATATAAAATTCGTATGAAGAAGCGAAAAATTCTCCCAGAAAATATAGAACCAACAGATCTACAGGAGAACACAATTAATATGGATACAGATGAGGAGACATACAATGACTTAAAAATCACATTGACACCACCCAAGGAACATCGTTAAGACTTCAAGTGCTAAAAATTTGGAATGTTTCCTATATCGCTCCTATATAAATCTCGATCAACATTTAAGTTCTTACATAGATCTTGTAATTCTTAAAGAAATAACTAGAGTGTTATATCTACATTTGTTGTTTTATATGAGTCCAAGGAGTATAAGTCCTATATGAAGAATTTACTACTTGAATATAAGTGCTATAAACGTGAGTATATAGGACTATAATTCCCAGAGAATTGTAATCCTATATAATATTCCTATATCAGTATTGGGGAATTTAAATGCGGGAGTACAGCTCTTGGGAAGTATGTTCATATATCAAGCTTCATATCAAAAATCAATCTTAAATCAACCCTTATATAAAAGATTGTGGGGAATAAGTAATTTCGGTAGGAATTCATTTTCGATATCAACACTCCTATAAGCAATCAGTATTTTGTGAAGTTTTATATAGGATCAAGGGGATCACTTGGAAATTCTTTTCCTATATCAAAGCTCACAGAAGATGCTAAAGTGTCTTGTTACAGCAAAATTCTGGAAATCTGATAGCAAAAATCCACAAAATTTGTCGTCTGCTTTTGCTATTCGATTTCTTGGACTTTTGTTTCATTTTTCCTTCGTCTATATGGTTTTATGCACTCAACTCAATTCTGATAGACCCAGTTGACTGCTTTAAATTAAAATTATTACCGTATGCCACTGTGCGCACGTTCAAAAAAATTTATTCCAACTTCTTTCAACTGTCAAGAATCTTTTAAAAGCACGCTACGCTGGCCGATCGGAATTCTGATATAGGAATTCACATCACGAAATAGGATCATAAGTACTATATGAATGTTTTTGTTTCGGTATTTGCTCTACTATGCTTATATAGCACTACAAATGCCATATCAAAATATCTATTTTCAACACAGCAATTTACACCTTTACATAGGAATTTGTTACCTATGTAAGCGTTTATGTAAGTGTTGAAGTCATGGTTGGAAAGTTTGTGTGTTATATCAACATTTATAATTTTTAATGGAGAACTGAAGTCCTATATCATCTCTTTCTTATGTACCCCTACCCAGTAGCCATGCTTACTGATTATTTGAACGGCCATATTTATAATAAAAAAAGGCGCATTTTTATTTAGGTATAAATTAGCTTAGAAACATGAAAATAATGACAAATTGGTAAATTTATTGAAAACTAGATAAATTCTCATTAGTTCGATTTATTTGGAGAACCAAAAGTACATAACTGTTTTTAACCATAATTAATTAAACATTCTATTTATTTATTTATTTTGAGGCGCTTTGTTATTTTTCGATCTAGCGTCTTAAATACTAACAGTAAAATTTAAATCTTTGGTAAAATATGAAAAAACAACTTTAATATTAATAAATATGTTCCTCAATCATATTTTATAATACCATCTTTTGTGTTAAGTGAAAACTTTCTATATGACTCTAAGTCACGCATGCATAATGAGTTCCACATGAATAATAAATTTGTAGACTCAACTAGGATCTATTGTATTTTAATGATTTTATATTAGGATCACTTTTCCTATATAGGATAATTTGTTCCTAAATAAGTTATTACATAGGGATATATTTAATTCCTATATAAGTGAAATAGACCAATTTATGAAATCCTACAACTACGATATAACACTAAATTTCTACAATATATACCCTATATAAAGTCTTATATGAGCTCTGAGCATCAATATGAGATTACGATATAAGTACATTATAGGAATTATTATTCCAATATCAACACTAAATTTTATTCCCCGAGCATGATATGGGATTCTCCATTTTAGCGCTATATGAGTCTAGCGCAATTCCCTGGGAACTCGGTGAGACAATAATCTGGCTTCTTATGACACCTTAAGTTCGCAAGATTTATTCCCTAGCAGAGCTCCGAGCTTTATATAGGACAAAAATTGTTCGTTGGGCATTATCGCCTGACGAGACTAAAGAGGCAGTCATCGCCCCATACATAAAGCACATAGCAGAACTTAGACGAACTATATCAGACCTCCAGAGGAATATGCAGCAGCAAAGCAGCCAAACTTCTCGTAAAAAAAAACAGAAAATCAGCCACAAGGAAACCCGCAACCTGGCAGCTCTACCGGAAGACTAGATCCCTCAAGTAAGTTCTGAAAACC